>JAJGOT010000600.1:0-110000 GCA_022457155.1 Cladopsammia gracilis | reverse complement strand
CATCTATGAAACTGGAAAAAGCTCAAGCCGAAGAGCTCTTATGTTTCCTGATATTCATGTCCTAAGAAGAGGTACCTTATTTTGTGCACCGCAAGTGGGCCTTAGTTGTGAAAACGTCGACACTTTGACACTTTTGTTTGTTGATATTCATCATTTTTAAAGCGAAGGATATTATTTAAGGAGATTATTTATCATTTTACATTTAGTTGGTGTATTAAGGATTTGTAGTTTAAGAGTAGTCCCTCCATTCTCTCAATTACACAGTCGAGACAGAGGCGTTACACTCACTCGCAAAAATGTCTGCTTAGTGGAGATTTGAGGAATGGTTGATCACCAATCATGAGGGGAGAAATGAACAAGCGATAAAGTACAGCAAGTTTCACCTCGGGATAGGAACAAAGAATGGACCAAAAAAGTAGCGAAAAGCGAGTCTAACTCCTGGCGGGTTGGAAGAAAAACAATTATTTCTCAGTCCCTTGGTGGACTTCGATTGTCCTCATAGAAAACGTCTTCCACGCGCTCGTCACGTTCCTTACTCGACTAGCGACTATCCAATGAAAAAGAGGGATTTACTCATACACTGTAGGTGTAAATTAAAAAGCTTTAAATTGCCACTTTTACATCCAGAGTTAAATAAACTTTAAGGACATAACATGTACGTTTTTCTTACGATATGTAAGAAACCTATATAAGTCATCGTTACATTTTTTATGCACATACACCAGTATTTATTTAACACCAGTCAGTCCAGGCGGGAAGTGCGTATAATTAATGTAATGGCATATTAGTAAGGAGACTAGTGGCCAGAACTAAAGCTTGTATTTTGTCCAGGAGGCCATAATGGCGCCTGTTTTGTCGTACTATCAACTGATTTCAGTAAAGGTCTTTTTGAAATTAACTGAGAACTCACATCAGGTTGTGCGACTGATTAGTGTATTAGGTACCCCAACGAAAGAGGGGCGTAGCCAGCTTTTAGATGAGTTGTAGGCCTGGCCATCCGGCCCGCAAGGGCCACTTCTAGGGGGTCCGGAGGCATACCCTCCCTGAAAATTTTTTCGATATTGGCCCTTGTAAATGCTTTATCCTTCACTTTCTGGTGATTTTATGTGTATCTTGGCAACACCGAAATCCTAATATTTGATAAAAGTGAACGGATTTGAATTTTTCATTTCCAATTCCTAAAAATGTAACACAAGTGAGCTGAAAAATTTATAGGCCCGGGCCTATGGGCCTATAGGCTGGCTACGCCACTGCGAAAGAATATCTCTAGAGTTAAGTACGTATGACTTATTAAACAAGATTCAACATAGAAAAAGGATGATTCATTCTTAGTAGATTTGAAAAAGACCTATATGTCAATCAAGCAGTAAGAATTATTTATGCTCGAATTTATTTATTTATTGTTTTATTTACTTTGATGTCAGTTGTATAATCAACAGACTTTATCTATTAATCGATAAAACCGAGTTTCACGCTCACTTGAGTATGTTGTACTGACTTAAAGCTGGTTTTCACTAGCGCATAAGCACAAGCATAAGCATAAGAGATCCAGAAGCAAGTGAGAACTCCCACGACATAAGCATAAGCATATAAAGCACAAGAAGAACGAACACGTTCCATTCTTCTTGTGCTTATGCTATGCTTGTGTCACATTTATGTCAAGTGAGAACGGGGATGAAATAAGCACAAGCATAAGCACAAGGCGGTCAACCAAATCATCCACCATCTTTGATTCAGATCTCACAGTCGAGGAAAGCTGGTATCAAGAATTTCGTTCATACTGCGCTTGCGTATGTCTTTATGCTTATGTTCTGGCGTTCTCACTTGCTTCAGTTATGCTTATGCTTATGCTTGTGCTTATGCCCTAGTGAAAACCAGCCTTATACAGGCACTGCGGGGCTCTTATTCGACTTATTCCAAATCTTACGTTTAATTTTGGAGATTTTCAACTGAAATTCTATAACATCACTATTACCGTTAATCGTGTATCACATATAACGGGTTGCTTTAACTATTTACACATCCTGTGATACTCATCTTCCTGTCGAAACTGACCTGGGGTCAATTTAATAAAACTTTTACAAGTGTTGAATTTACAAGTGTAGCCATATGATTGTTTCAGAGGTTGAAAACAATAGCTAGACTTGTAAATTACAAGTGTAAAAAGTTTTATTGAATTGACCCCTGATAAGAAAGATGTAATATTCATCAATCATGTACCTTCACGTCACGAGCGTGGAACAAAGAAAAAAAACCTGAGCAGATCAGGTTTTGATGTTTTGGTCATCTTCTGGTCTTCTCTTCCGTTTCTGAATGTTTTTCGCGCATGGTATATTTTTACGGTAAAATGTTAATGCAAGAATTCCTCTCATTAAAATGTTACGTTACATTTACGTCTCTTCACCAGGCTTAGCTACATAAATATGGATTTTTTTTTAGATTTTTAGAGGACGAGAAGATTCTTAGAAAGTCCGGAAAATTGTAAGATTTTATCGACTTTTTCAGAGAAAAAAAACTTTAAGAGGGCAATATCACCTATTTTAGCGTCAATTTGAAGGCCAAAACCATATTGTATTACTTAAACTGACCAAGTTTGCTAACAATTACTCTACGAGCGCAAAGAAACTAGAATTTTACTTGGGTTGTCTTTGGCTGTGGATGACCATCCAGCTGACCATCACAAAGTGCCCTCACCGATAAATTAAAAGCTCACCAAAACACACGAAATTCTGTCACGTATGAAGGTCAAGAAGTAACATGAAAACGACAAGCAACTCTGTCAAATATAAAGTACTCGTTAAACAATACTTGCCTGGGTGTATTTCTGGACGACATAAGTGTGGAAATGGAAGCAACTTGAAAAAATTGGCCAATTTTTGTCAAGTTCTTCGTGTCGTGTCTTCGTTTCCATCTTCTAAGATCAATCTTATGATAAGCCGATATTTATAGTTTAAGGGGTCATGACACCATTTTTAGTGTTACTTTAAAAAGCCAAAAGACAGTTTATATCAGTAACAACCCAAAAATAGGAGTCCAGTTTTGTTAAATGTTATTCTACTAGTGCGCTAAGAGTAAAACTAAGTGACTTGGACTGCAGATGGCCAGGATGGAAATGGATTGCATCATTGGAAAAACTGGGCTATTTTTTTCAAGTTTATCGCTTGTGTTTTAGAAAACTCGCTAAAACTCTGATTATGGTCTATTTTCTCTTCTAAAATTCACTTGATATCTTCCTCTTAGTGTTTTATAAGCATTTTGCGTATGACAAAGGTACTTAGTTTTAATTCGGAGCAGTTTGGCCCAAAAACCTCAAAATCATCATGACATAGCTCCCCTTGAAAGGTCAAATGAACCAAAAATTTGACATATTTTCTTTTAGTCCAATATTAGTGCAATGTGTTGAAAGAGGACTAAATAAACATATTCTGAAGTTTAAAACTAATTGGACTTGGCATCGCAGAGATATTGGAAGTTGAAAAATGAAACTTTTTGGCCTTCATAATCGTAGAGCGATCGGGAAAAGTGTCGGAAAATTGTCGGAAACCAATAGTGACGTCACTATTGACCACCTCAAAACAGTCAAGGATTAAAGTTGAAAGTCGATGACTGAGCAGAAAACTGTGATGTTTTGTTCTGCGATAAACTGGAGCAACAATTGTCCATTTTCAATACGAAAACAGTGAAAATCTTACACGCAAGTTAGAATACTCATGTATTCGCCAGAAGAGAGGACACTGGAAACACGGTTGGCTCGCCAATAGTGACGTCATAATTCTTACCAATCCTACCACTTGAAGTGCGTGACCATTTCAGAAACGTTTTCGTGAAGTCTTCGGAAATCTTCGTACTTTTAGCTATGTGACTTACTTAAAGGCTCAGGAAGGCAAATTATTGCGTAAGTATGCTTTATTATGGTTTCCTTTAACGTTTAAATAGCTTTAAATGGATAAAGAAAAAAATTCAAATTTTTGGTTCATTTGACCTTTAATATTCAGGGGAGTTTTGATGAAAACACAGCAAACTCCCTGTCACATGGCCCTTTAAAGGCCCAGTGTCACCCTAAATGCATTGCGTGCCTAATGCCTCGACGATTGAATTTAACGCAGTCGAAAATTCCCGCCAATACATCGAGTTACTTCGAAAATCCGTTTCCATCCGCGGTTAAGATTAGATTTCAGTTTTTGATTTAGTAGAAATACGTTATTTAGTTATTATAGTTTTGCTTTTGATCGACGTTTGTTATTTTATGTTATTTTGATCGATTAGTTCGGGCTTATAGTGTAGTGTCAATGTAGGTCAGTGTCAATTTGTGGTGTTAATGGCGAGTACTGTTGGGAGAGCACGTTTGCCGGGCTCGGCTAAGTATAAAAGACTGAGCGAATCTGTTTTCAAACTTTGGAGACAGAGGAAAGAAAGTGTCGGGAAGGCTACCGACAGCGAATTCGCAGAATATCTTCTTCATCGAAGGTAAGGTCATGCGATTTACTGATTTCTGATTTCCCTGGTATGAAGGAGCCCCCATCAACTGAAGAGCTCATGAAAGGTCCATCACGTTTTGACAAAAAGTTATAGTTGTTGTTATGTAATCTGAGTACAATGTAACTGTATTTAAGAAGCAAAATGAAAGGAAAGGAACATGTCGATGGATAAAAACGCTGGTCCATGGAGTATCTGTAGTTTTCTGTATAATTACTAAAGTCAAAATGAAGATCACCATAATCATTCAAATCTGTGCCTTGTTCTTGCACTTCGACTTATTACATTTGCAAGCATCAACGCATTTGAGGTTTTCCGTTTGACAATTAAGGGCATGCTCCCCTGCCCCTCTTTCGTGACATTGTCCTGAACAAGAACAGTTAACTCTTTCAGTTTCTGGTTCCTGAAATAGAAGGACACAGGGTATAAAGGCAAGTTCCAATATATTAAAAAAGGAACGTGACTCCCGTGAGTCGCATCGTATCCATTTGTCAAAATATCTCACCTCGGCAGTGATGTCGATATCTTCTTCTTCGTTAGATATTTCTCCGAAAGCTGAGTCATAGAAATTTACATTTCCGACCTCTTGTGGAAAGCTGTCCATGAAAAAAGTAATCGTGTATACACAAAGTTCTTGCTTTGAAGTTCGAAACCCCGAGTCGACAGTCGACACAAGCGTGACGGGGAAACCCGCAACTTGCAAAGAGCCAAACGCCCGCAAAGCCGAATGGGTGATACTGGGCCTTTAAAATGCATTCAAAATAGACTTAGAGGCTGATTTAAGGTTTTTCATACATGAATTTCAAATAAATACGTGTAACAAACTTGAATCTTGTGTTCATGTAGCAAATTCACTCTTGAATGAATTGTTTCATTAAAATGAACGTTGCTTCTTAACAATGGCGGCAATCATATCACTCATCCCCCTTAAAAACTTCAAAATGGCGGCGAGCGGGAAATTTATATGAAAGCGAAAATGGGCAATATTCATATCAAATACTATTATACACTAAAATTTTCTTCCCTCTCGAAAATAGAAACACGGAAAAAAAGAAAAGACAGAAAGATGACATTAATGCAACAATGGACATCTTTGCACGGAAGCATCCACGGCGCCGTCTTAAAGTTTCTTATATCCTAAGCTGAGTGAATTGCAAATCTGTCAGAAAGCTGCCTTATTTCATGTCAAACTGCCTTCAAAATGCAGGAGATGCTGTCTCAGACAACCTAATTTTTCAAAATTTCACGTGGAGAATGCCCCCGGACCCCCAAAAGCTCGCGCTCTCGGGAGCTTTGGAACCCCCCTCCTCCGAATGATGGCCACGCCCCTGGCGACTCAAGCAAGTCAAGCCAACCTATGCCATGGCCTTTTTAATTTTTTCTGAAAGTACATTTTCTCCCTTCCCTCCCATCCCCCCATTGGAGTGCGTAACAATGAACAAAAACAAACAAGGAAGAGTTAAACGGCGAATATCACAAGACTACATCGCTGAATTTGAGTCGAGGCCTTCAAAATTGGTAAGTATAACATTTTTAGCTTAGTGAATCGAATTACATTTGCAGGTTTCCTTCTATTCATTTGCGTGCTTCTTTAGGCCGAATAGATCAGGAATACAATGGTCAATGATGAACCCCTGAATAACTTTTACGTAAACTTGCGTAACCTTGTTTGTTGTCTATTTATGGCGAGATCACAAATCTGTTATCACTTTTACATGGGTTGTCGGCTTATTAATATCTACAGATTTACATTACCTTATGTTCATTATTTTAAAATTGTACTCAATTAAATTAAGTCACTAATGTACTTCGGTCTCTTCGGTCTCTGGAAGGCTTATGCAAATGAGTCCGGTGAGGCTGACGTCGTAAAAACAGAAATATTAAGAAACCCTGGCCGAAACCTTTTAAAGCATAACCACTGGTTTCACTTCTGATTTAGACATCTCTGAAGTCTTTGCAACCATCTGAGTTGCCAAATACTCTCCCATCGCCTTTTCATGCAGCGCTATGCATCATTATCATATGATGATATGATTTATGTAAATCCTTTCTTATTGATGATGGCCAGCTATAATCTGTGCGGATCACGAGATCTTCACTTTTAAAATTGTTATACTTCTTAGTTAGTTGTCTTGTTGCTATTCATGATGCAAAACCTATTAATAGTTGCTATTCGTGCATGGTGCATGCAAACTAAAACAAGACTGTACAGTTGGAAGAAAGAAAGAAAGAAAGAAAGAAAGAAAGGAATGTAATTGAGCCATTATGTTTGAGTTTCCATTGATGTAAATACGTCTTTTGACTTTTCAAAGCCACACTAAAACTAGATGACGTCATACCCCTATAAAAATGAAAAATTTTCGACGGCGAACAGCACAGCCGAGTTTCACTATAAAGATCAGCAAACATGTCGCGAACGCAACGATAGCAGGCCATTCACGATCACAGGCCACTGGTTAGGTTGTGAAATAATTTTAATTGTATGAAATAGAATTGATTATGTTCGATGAAGGAGCGTTCACTAATCTTGCGGGTTTCTTGTGATTTGCTGGTTTCCCTGTTACAAAGTACAGCAACATTTTATATTAGCGCGGTTATGGCTATGCATCTTCACCAATGAGTTCATTGAACTTCATTCAAGGCTACTAATAGCAAAATATAAAGCTGATCAAAAAAGATCCGGAAGGAAAGCCGACAGAAATAAATACAACATTGTTTTTAAAAGAAACATGCACAAGCGCAGGGTTATCGGCTCCTGACAAGCCAAAGTTTCACAACATTCAACACTGGCCATGACTACTGCTTTCTCAAACGAGAAGAGAAAGACAAATGCACCTCCCTTTTAGTTACTGTTAGTACAGTTAATGTCTCAAGAAGGTTACCGCTCCATGGCCGCCTTCAAAATACTTGGGCTGCATGTAATGTACTAAAATATAAAATATCAGCAAGACCACAACGACAAACCGTTGAGTGGTGCCGGATCTCCTAGTTGTAGACCTGGATCAGTACAATAATTACTTGTATAAAATCAGAAAACGGCAAACTGATCCTTACGGCAAGGCGATGAAGGAGTAAATAAAAGAATAAAACAAAATTTATATATATATTTAAACGAATTTGCCCAATATTTCGGTTTGAAAACAAACCTTCTTCTTCTTTAGCCCCTGAAGAAGGTTTGTTTTCAAACCGAAATATTGGGCAAATTCGTTTTAATATATATATAAATTTTGTTTTATTCTTTTATTTACTCCTTCATCGCCTTGCCGTAAGGATCAGTTTGCCGTTTTCTGATTTTATGCATGTAATGTGTACGGGTTCCAGTGATCAAATGTCTCGGGTTTAGGTCAAGCTCAATCCAGAAGCTGGGAGAAAATAGTGAAATAAAATATGTCCGTTCTTTGTTTACTAGAGATTGTGAGGTGGTCTTGTTGCAAATATACATCACGCGTACAAGACAGACAAGATGCCTCGACAAAATCTTCCCGTTTGGAGACGCTACATAACAGTGGAGCCTGTCATATTTTTCTATGCATACGGACTCATGACAAGCTTTCCGCTATTTCGACAGTATGTGTACAGTGTCGTCAGTGAGAGGAAAGGCTTCCCTTACAAAGAGCTAGTGATGAACAAAGATGGTCCTGGTTGTCATGAAGATGTTTTTGAGCTAAACTCAACCTTAAAACAACTGGAAAAAGAGGTAAAAGATGAATGAATTCACTCGGTGTATAGTTAAGGATTATAGATTTTCCTACTGTGTTTGCTGACTCAAAAGGATCGTTCAGTGCAAAGTGTTTTTATCAATCAAGGCACAAAGCGATTGAACTTCAATCATATTATGACATTTATCTTTTTAGCTACTCAGATACAAAATCCAGATCAAAGGTAAATTCGTGGTTTTGTTGGCTGCTAGCGCCCGGTTGCATGTTCTTGCTACACCCTTTCTACTTCCACGTTAAGTTACAAGGCCTTTTTTCCAGATCAATTAATTATATGAATACCATATCTAAGTATGTATATATATGATATAACCATTGGAAGTTATTGATCCGTGTTTTACTAAATAATGTCGTGGGTGGAGAATCAGTCAAACTTTTTTAAGCTGGTCATTTTTCTTCCTAGTTTATTTTCTTTTTCCTTTTTCAGAAAAAAGAAATTGTTCATAGAATCTAGTCGCACTTACATTAACCAAACACGTTCGTCAAAAGAACATGCACGTTTCGTGTTTCAGCCAGAAAGCCGTTGCGCAAACGGAAACCATCAGATATTACATAAAGGTGGCCAACAACAATTCTCGTTCTTTTTTCATTCCCTCTAGGTGCAAAGTTTGGCCACCAAAATAGATTTAGCAAACACGTTTTTCATGGCTATTCCATCGTTAATCGTGGCACCATTTTGGGGTCCTTGGACAGACAAATCAGGCCGGAGAAAACCAGCTCTCATAGCCCCTGTAATTGGAGCTTTTCTGGAGGCTACAGTGATGCTGATGGTCATGTACCTCAAGTTGCCTTTGTATGTAATGTTTGTTGGCTCAGCTATCAGCGGATGTTCGGGATTCCTGACGACCCTTATGTTAGCCGTCATGTCGTATATCGCCGACACAAGTGACAGAGCAGGAATAGCGTTCAGAATAGGTATGTTTTAAATGCCGCACATAAGGTAGCTTAAGGTGTACAGTTATCAGTTGAAATATGTTGTTAGTTGCTGATGGAATATTGATTCGATGACATTTCAAAGCAACATCCAAGCAAAAAATGTTAAGAAACACGAATCAATTGTCACGCTCGGAAGAGCATCATAATGATTTTCTTTAATAGCATATTGAGATTAGTTTGTTGCTTTTAAAGAATGATAAGTAAGAAGCAAATAGTCTTTTGGTACGAACTCATTAAAAAGGAAGATCAACCATAAAAAGTGGGGTTTACTAAGTGCCAAGGGTGTTTAGTTGGTATTACTGAATAGTCTCCATCTTGTGATACACGCCGTTTATTCTAACCCAGCGTTCGTCCCGAGTTTAAAATAAACGCACGTGCAGATAGAATGTCAACTTTATTATCTTACTTACAGCAATAATACGGATGCTTGTCTTCATGGCTGGAGTCCTGAGTCAGCTGACCAGTGGTTTATGGATTGAGAAGTTCGGATTTATTTCGCCAACATGGCTTATCCTCGCATGTCACGTGACAAGTGTTCTCTGGGTTATATTTCTGGTGCCGGAAAACCACGAGCGTGATAAAAACGCGAAAAACAAGTTTTTCGATCTCAAAAACTTGAAGGTTCTCATAAACATCTTCAAAAACCCACGGCCAGAAGGTGGGTATGTACTTGGTGTATCCCTTATTATTTTGTATTTAAACACTTAGTTTTTATTTCAGTAGAAAAAGAAGATAAAAACAGCAGAATGGGGAATCGAACACAGGCCGTATGATCTACTCCATGCACACTATCCACTGTACCACCGAGGACTAGCTGCCGAAAATTGTAATTTTTAAGGGATATAAGATAATATGCTGCTAGCCCAGACAATATATAAGAACTAACCCTTTCGATACGTTGGAAATATACTGGAATCAGTGCTTAACCCTAAATACTAAAATCAGTGCTTCAATCCTAGATACTGTAATCCGACCCTAAATTACACTGCAATATATCTAAATACATTACAATAAGGGATACATGAAGTACCATACATTCTGATCAGGGATACACCAAGTACCTAGGAGAAGGTGCGAGGAAGACTCTGCTGCTTCTAGTGATTGCAGGCGCCATTCTGACCGTAACTACGCAGGGACTCGGAGGTGTAACCTCTCTTTTCATAATGAGAAGCCCCCTTTGTTTTGGACCCAAGCTATTGGGGTACTTCCTGGCATACAGGATGTTTCTTTCCGGATTTGGAGGAGCAGTTGGGGTGAAGTTGTTCCGAACGTTCTTCAGTGAAAAGATAACTGGTGCGATAGCAATTATTAGTCAGATTGTTGAAATGGGAATTCTGGCCTTTGCAAATCGCACGTGGTTGGTATTCTTTGGTAGGTAGTTGTACATTTTGCAAAAGTAATCGTACAGTCAGATATCCTGGTATTGAAGGGACGGCGAGGGAAGGAATGTGGGGTAGGTTCATCGAGTCTTTGATTGGAGGTTCCATCTATAGCAAGAAAAATTTGTGAAATCCCTTAAGTGCGGTGAAACTTAACTACGGTTTTAGAGTCGTTGCTAGGCACATTATTTCATGGTTAGCATTTCTCACGTGTCATAAACTGCTAATATGGTGGAAACTATGAAACTGGATACAAGACATCACTAAATCGACATTGCACATGCGTAACTAGTGCCAGTCCCCAACCGCGCGTAAGAATGAAAAAGTGCAAAAATTCAAAGGAAAAGAGATAAAAAAAATCTGATTTTTTTGGCTAACCATAAGCAATTCCACTTTTTTTTTAATCTGTAGCATGGAATTACCGTTTAGACGAAAAAAAAGGAAAGCTTTTAAAGAAAATGTATTAAAATACACCTTTATGACGTCATAGCTTTTTCAATAACATGAATTTTAACAAGTCCATGCTACAGTTTTTTATTAGGATGTTCTTAAGCCGTTGATCTCGGTTTTATTGGGAAAAAGTGTAAGATGTTTGAGTTTTTAGGGGTTTTATGTTCTGGCAACGTGACTTACCAAATATGGTTGTGACTTATAAAATTTGATGGAACTATTAACAGAACCAACGTGACCAAACATCACAGCCGAGGAAGTAAAGGAACCTATTATATCACGTTTGATACTCTTCCATAGCAACCACCCCGTAGTTAAGTTTCTCCCCCTCTAAGGAACATTGTTTTTGTTTTGTTTCCATTTTGGGTTGTCACTTTCAGTGCCTTACCACAGACTGTGATAGCTCATGTTACCTAAAGATACATTTTTAACCCGTGAATATACGCGCATGCGTAATGGACGGGTTATCGGTAACGGGAGGCGGTGGAAATACTCTCAGTCGCTACATACTACAGAAACCGGGTTAAGCTCCAGCAGTTGTGAACCATTAGGCTTGTGAAGACTTACCCCAACCCTGGTTTACCGCAGCAAACTCGACTTAGTGCTCACCGGCCTTACTACGACTGAGCATATTGTATGATGTCACTAATACCTTTCTCAATTTTCTTAATTTACAGCACCAGCAATGGGTTTTTTCAAAGGAGCTGTCACTCCCGTTCTTGTCGGCATTATGTCAAGGATAGTAGGAACGAATGAACAGGGTGTGTATTATTGGGCGATTAATGCCTATAAGGACAAACACACAACATGAAAAAAAATTGATGCTCTGATTGACTCGCTACAACTAGGCTATCGACTCATATACCCACCGATTAGTCTTCTTTTCATTTTATTGGATGAAAAACATCACGTGGATGTCGGGTATCAGTCGACCTTACCGGAAACAAACAAGTCAAAGTTCAGGAATTAATTCAATTTTTCAATTAAGAAAAAGAAAGTCTTTTTAGGACCCAGTGAAGACCAAATTAAAAATCTGATGGTAAATACGGTCATCTAGGGAACATCGCAAAAATAAATTCCTTCAGAAAACATCGCAAAAACTAGATCCCACAAAATACAAAAACATGCCCCGCCAATTCTCAAAATTAAACTCCCGCAAAAATTTTGCAATATAAAGTACATTCAAAGCAATCACAAGAACGCAAAGCATAATAAACACGCGAGGGCCTTATCATCGACAAGCCTGTATACACCTGTACACCTTATTCCAAAATGGCGGCCATTTTATTATTCTTTTAAATATACATGTAAATTTGCCCTCTTGGCCTCGTCAGCATGTGCAAAATATAGAAGAATATTCTAGCGAAAAGAATAATAAAATGGCCGCCATTTTGGAAGGACGCAACCTCGTCCCCAGGCCTTCTCCGTTTTCAATATGGCGGGGCGGGCGTAGAACCCCTGCAGTTTCCGAGTCGAGCAGTTTTCGGAAATTCTCGGCAATTCCAATATGGCGGACTTTCTATGATATGATTCGGTGAACGAGCAGTCAAGATATGTTGATGAACTAAACAAGTAAGTTTTTTTTTTACCTAGCAAGTTTACAATATACCTTGTATTAATGACATCTTGATGAATGTTTGAAGCCTCTTACTTTTAATGTCGGTAGGCCGTCAGTTTATGCCGGCTGCAGGACAAGAGCTTATCAATATTTTTAAAAATATTTTACCCTTCTGTAGGTATACGTAGCCATCAAATTTGTCTTGTTGATTAGAACAAATTCTCTTTTTGTACTTTTCAATCGGCGGACCTTCCGCTTTGTTGTCAAAGCTCTTTGCCCCGGCCCGGACCGCTCACTTCAGTAAAATGGTATACACAATTTACAAATCGACCGATCCAGCCGGCCTGTTCTGGCAAATGGTAAGTGTTTATAGTTAACAAATAATATCCTAATATGCACCGAATGCAAATATGGCCGTACAACAATTTTTTGTTTGGACAGGTTCTCAAGAAAAGGAAAAGCAATTGAATAATGATAAAGATCAGGTCAAAATAAGTCATTGTGTGCATTTTCAAGGCCATATTCGTATTTTAGGAGAAGTTATAGACAAACAAATTTTGCGAAAAACATGAAAGTGAGGCTAGTGAGGATAGAATGTCTTTTCTCATACAAATCCTTAAAATTTCAGTAAGCCATAACTTTGCAACCGTTAAACCAAAAACGCTCAAACTTTGCAAGACGATACACTTTGTAGCACTTGTATACGCCATATCATTAATGTCTCTGAAAACTTGGCCAAACGAAAAATTGCCTGACGGCCATATTTGCATTCGGTGCATAGAACTGATGTCGCCGATTGTGCAAGTTTTTTTTTTTTTTTTTTTACTGAGGTATAAACCCTTTCACTCCCAAGAGTGCCAAAAATCAAAATTCAAGAAAAATTCCAAATTTCGTTCTATAAAATATTGAAAACCAAATGATACCGTGCAAAAGTAATGCTGAAGAAGTTTCGTTTGAATGGTCATGCCATAGGATTTCGTTCACAGACTCAAAAGTTACAACTACACTACTGTTGCAATTGTCTTCATAATCATTGACTGACCGGGAGTGAAAGGGCCGGTTAGAAAATAAGAAACAAAAATTGGCAGCAATTACCCTTAAAAATCATGATTTATACTGTCCTGTATCTATCTCATTACTAATGAGTGAAAAACCACTCGGGATAATTTAATTGGTCTGCCGGAGAATGTAAAGTATTTTATGATTTTTTCTTTTAGATCCCAAGATAACATTGCCTACAACATTACATTGCCTTTCACTACCATACGCAAGTCTTACATAAACTTGGTTTGAAAGTTAGAAATCGTTTTTTTATGGCTTCATAATGTCATAAATGTGTCTTAAATTAAAATTGTCATTTCTTCAGTGTATAACTTGTTTGTCGACTCTAAATACGATGGCAATTACTCCATTAATTGCTCTACTTATCTTTATGACTGTCGTATAAAATTAACTTGTTTATGAGTCACTGCACTGCTTAAACTTTGTATCTGATAAATCAGATAACAGATATCTTGTTGTTCTTTTCTCTCTTGTTTCATTTTTAATTTGCACAAGGACAAAACTTAAATTGATGGCCACCTGTTCTCTAACTGATAATTTCCTTATCAAGACTGCACTCTTTATATTAAGTACCCCACGTGACGGCACCCACATGAGCCATGCAAATAAGCTTCATTGCATATCGACTTTTATAGTATGGAGCAATTTATTGCCGCAGAGCATAGCTTGTTTTCGCAGCATTCTTTAGCGAAGTAAACGCTGTGTTGCTCTGAACAAAAGCGAAGTAAACATCCGCTTTAATCCCAACGTAGTGCCAAAACTATAAAAAGCTCAATAGGAGGCCCCTTAAAACGCGTGGTCGTCTTTTGTTGCAAGGAAAACGAAACAAAGGAAAGCGAAATGAGTTGCATTTTTTCATGTTATCTTTCCAGCATAACCCCAGAGGTTATCGCGTTATCTTCTAAAAATGGCAATACAACCCCTTGTGATTTTGAATACCGGTTTATACGCTGTTTATTTACTTACGGCAGTGAATATGTACCGGTGTCAGTCTGAAGAGAAGAGCCGAGTGCAAACATCGAACAGTGCTTATGTGCAGACGACAACAATTCGGCCAAAACTGAGGTAAGATTTGTTTCACACCCGACGTAACATGTTATCAGCCATTGATGGAACCTGCGCTATTGTTGAACTGAAGCAGATGTTAGATACAGGGTTTTTATGACTGTACTTGGGGTGTAAATACCTTATTGATAACTCTTACATTCGCAAGATAAGAAGCGTGAAGAAGACTGAGATTTAACTAAAACAGCCTAATTGCAAAATTCTAAGTTCAACCTTGCAAGCTGAAGCAATATTTCTCCAAGCGGTTTAATTATTCTAGCATCTCACATGAATAAAGGGGTTATGACTGTGGTGCTGCCAGTGCGTCGGTCATGGAGTGAAACATGAAAATATGCGATTTATCAACTGAGTTGAAAAGGTAAATTGACCATTGTACGAAAAATTAAAAGCTGGCGTTTCGAGCGCTAGCCCTTCGTCAGAAGCGGAGTAGCCATCTTAATTCAACTCAAAATTGAAGATTATTAGATATTTTAATTTCTCCATTTCTAGTTTGACTAATCTCAAACTGGAACTCTTCTGTTTAGTAATCATGATTGAATGGGGAGTATGCTTTTAAAGAAAAACTGAAACATTGGATGACGTTCAGATTTAATAGCGCTGATCGGCAATCGAACTGGGACTTTGTTATCCCGGTGTTATTCACCATAAACTTGAGCAAGTGATTTTTTCTTAGTTTTATGATTTTTTGTGGCTAGAACGTTGTGCAGCCAGGGAAAGCGAACTCGCAAAGCGCTGTTTGAACGTAACTAACAAAAACAGGCCTGTGTGGTTAATGCGGGGGTACACGTGAATTTTAATGAAATGTTACTAAAGAGATTTAAAGAAGGGATACAAGAAAGAAAATGCGATTTCTGGAATATTAACAGACAGTTGTTATTCAAGCAAGAGCACTCCAGGTTGATAGTGGACTATTTTAGTGTCCATCAATTACTTTTTAAATTCAAATTTTTAATTTTAAAACTACATTAAGTCTTTAATATTTCTTCAATTTTACAAATCCTATACACCACTTTCATAATGACGGCCGATTAATTTATTCTTTTATTTGTATGTTAATTAGCCTAACTGGCCTCGGTTTAGAGTAAAAATTCTTTTGAATTTTGCACACGCCAGCGAGGCCAGAAAGGCTAATTAACATACATATAAACGAATAAATAAATCGGCCGCCATTATGTATGAAAGGGGTGTATGAGAAGAACTACTTCCTCACAAACATACCTAAACATTTCCAAAACACCCCATATCATAGATTCATGAGATGAACAGAGAGTTCAGTTTTGGATTGCTTGAAACGTGAACGAGATATCAGTTCCCTTAAACCCATGTTAAGTGGCGGAAAAATGGCATTAAGGTGGACCCCCCGCCTTAGGAACTCGGAGTTCAAAAAAGAAGTGTTTTTTTACTGTTATTTTGAGAAACCATGAAATTTTGTTCACTTTGTTAAAGATATGAAGAAGACAGCAACTAGACAACCTTCGTCGGCCAGTAAACTCAGTCATTCCCGTAAGTACTGACAATTAATGTAGTTACATTATTTATTATGCCTTTATTTATTTTAAACGTTAAATATTTGTTTAAAAGCTTTCATTTTACGACATTACAGCGATTTCACTGCTGCTTAATTCTGTGGTTTCTCATTTTATCTTTTCATGCTTGTGTGTACTGTAAGCATAGTAGGCGTCTTGGTTCTTGTAGACTGTGATGTAATACGTCCCATTTTAACTTTTTCTTGTGAAATAAAAACGGTACGCTGAAGAGTCAGCTAAGTGTTGTATGATGAATCGAATTATTAAGCATGCGCGGGGCATTGAAAAAAAGGGACGAAAAGATGTCTTTGAAAATTTTTATGGTTATATTGTCTCGCTGGTCCTTAAATGTATTAGGCGTCTAGCTCTTCGTAAAAAAAACTGCTGACCGGAAAGGGGCGTTTACACAGGAAAATCTCGTGGGGGTTGATACGGCTGCACCTGGGCTGCGCTACGAACCAAGTAACCTAACTTACAAACATTTTTCAGAAAATTCGAACATTTTTGCGTTTCCCCTTTCAAATTTAATTGCAAAAAAGGTCAGTCTAAAGTTCTTCTAGTTATTGTATCATTATTTTAGCAATAAGCTGGTACAATAGACAGCTTTTTACATTGCTCCACTCCAGAGATCCTTTATCAAACATTTTTGGAATAGTTGATTTTAATAAGTTTACGTTATTTGACAGAAGCTGGCTACAAGAGCCAGCGATTTATTTTGCTAAAGATTGTTATCTTTTAAAATTATTCGCTTGACCTCCTCGATCCATTGCTACGACCAAACTGTGCGGAAAAGGATTATTTTCTGTCGCTCTCTTTACTAAGGTAGTCGGTTCAGAAAAACTGGAATGTGCAGACATACATTCATTAAAAGACAATTAATTGATACTGATTGTACGTTTGGAACCCATGTCCAGCTGATCGCGTGTCGTGAGTTCTCAGTCACTCTGCATCACCTATCCGCTAGCTGTGACCACTTAGAAAAAAGATAAATATATTTTGCAGGGAAAAAATGTCGCAAGTCTTAGTTGGGTGTGACCGTTATCAGGTTTAGATACCTGTGTAGTTTGATAAATACATTTCGCAACCCTTTTCTTCAGGCTAAAATTCCTTCTTTTTTGACACAATTCAAGCACGTTCAAGTATCATTCATTAGTTTGAATGCTTACGGCCTTAGATTTTCATCCTTAAACTCTGACGTTCAACCACACTGTAATGACCTAAGTCTTGATTCTGGTGTTATATTGTCATTGTATTTAAAACAAAAATCAACTGAATCGGGAAAATTAAAAATGAAGGTGCCCGCTCTTCTACAGAACTTTCACATGAGTTTTAAAATTGTGAAAGTTTCGATTTAATAATAACTTAATAAGATCAGCCGCATTCCAGCACAAGATGGACACTTCAAGTGAACTTATGATCACATTTGTCAAACGTGAGGTCTTGTAATTAGTAAATGTCAGAAATAACTGAGATTTAGATTTGTGCTTATTGACAGGTGGTCAGTGTACCGTTTGGAAGCACAAGTAACTCACTGTACATACACTCATTTACTTTTCTTAAAACAAAAAAGCCAGTGGCGAGTAGGACACTAGATTTAAAGGAAGATTTGAACAGGTAGGAATTCTTGTAGTTATTATACAAAAGCAGAAGAATGCTCCTGACAGAAGTAAATTGTTAAATTCAGTAGAGAGATTCTCGTATTAGTTGGAGAGAATATAAGCCATACGGCCACAGTTCCGCGGGGGTCCATGTAAAAGTGATGGCAATAACCGTCCGAAATTTAAAACTGAGAACCCTTTATCATACTACTAGGGGTGGCGAATGGTAAATGCGAGACTCGCCGAGACGCCGAGACCCTTGTTTCAAAATCCGAGACCGAGACCGCAGCAACGTTATAAAATCCGAGCCCGAGACCCAATGCGGGAAAAAACCGAGCCCGAGACTCAGTGCCAAAAATATCCGATTCACCTATCAAACAACAAACAAGGATGAAGAATGAGAATGCTTGACAAAAGTAACCGAGACTCCGAGACCTTGAGGGAAAAAAATCCGAGACTCCGAGACAGAAAAAGCACCAGCCAAACGAGACTTTGAGACTTAAAATAAAGCTGCCGAGATTTCGAGACCGGACCAAAATTTTCCGAGACCCACGATTTTGAAGGTACCATTCACCACCCCTACTACTGATTCGTGGCTCCAAATAACGTATAGCAAAAGAGGTACCAAATTAATAAGCAGTTTTACAACTTTATTGGGGATAAAGTCCGTTTGTATCAAAAGAGAACCACTTGCTCTAAGGCCGAAGAGGTAAAAATGAAAGTAATTTTACTTCAACTTGCCTTCTTTCTCTTTTTCTTTACGAGAGTTACGTTTCAGTTACATACATGTATAGTTAAGTTAACCTTATGACTCCCTTTCAGGGCGCCTTTTCTTGTTGCTGCTGTTTAATTTGGTTATTTCGAAATTTAGATGTTTTTAAGGCGGGCCCGACGGAGTTGTTCTTTTGCAAAAAAAAAAAACGTGAAGTGCTACTAACAATGTTCAATGAACAGTCCTTATAAGGAATGTTCGGAGTGATCCTATATAAATAGCTATAAGCTGACATAAAGCTGAAAATTGTAGGTACTGATAAGGTTATAAGTAGTATTATCTCGATGTTTTCGTAAAATTGAATGGGCTCGACACGGCGGTAATCGGGTATTTCCTTCTAAATTATAATTTTTTTTTTTTCATTGGTTTTCAAAAAAGTGCAAACGAAAGTAGATAAGTGTGCATCCTTTGTATTCATCTGTGTCTTTCACACTCAACTGTTTGCCGATAGTCAGCTTCGCACATTTGTTACCACAGAATGTGAATGATGGCAGGATTATCGACATTATCCTAAACCGGCTTTCGAACGCTCGCACCGATGCCAAGTCATGAAATATCACTTGTTATTCTATTATCTACAAGTCATGATACCTTGCCACATTTAGAACTGCTGATCACAGAAAACGTCTTACGAAACAGAGTTTTTTGGTTCACTTAGTTTTGAACAGTTGGGCGAACCGGCTTATTGCGCTCGCAATTTTATTGCTTTTAATTATAGCTGAAGAATAGCTTATGGATAACTTTTCGAAAGCCGATTTGTAAACATAATATTTGGGTAAATTGAATTTTAAAAAAATGTAGGCGACATTTTTTTTTTTTAATTTTGCGAAACATGTTTCGACGGACAACCGTCATCGTCTTTTACATTAATTGGATTATTTTGTTCTTGAAATTTATAACGTGAGGTAGAATACATACTAGGATACTATGGTCGGTAAAACTATAATACCGTCAGTAGTTTTCAGCGACTGGATACAGATAAACAAGGTTGATATACAAGCATTCTGTTAAGGTTGGACAATTAGCACACTACTTCGTTGCGAAACAAATTTTACCATCTAACAGCCTTAACCTTTTTAATCATGAGACTGTAGCATACATGGTTGCTACTTTTGAGTTTTTGGATAACTTCGTACTTTTTTCGTACTTTTCATTTAAATATTCACACTTCAAAAAGTGTGAACATTCAAATGAAAGCTATTGAACAGTACTTTTTCGTGTTGCTATTTGCATTTGAATGTCATCCTTTAGTTGTTCCTTTTCGAGTTTGATCTTTCTTTGAGGTCAACCTTGAGGGGTCCGACCATTACCGGCGTATTACATACACAAACGTCTTGCACCTGCCTCTTCTTTACAGACTATCGAGATCTCCATTTGGTTAAGGACTTCTTAGCTGACTATAAACCGCATAAAACATGCGTCAGCTTGCGTTATGGTTGCGACAAAGGCAGAAATTTTTTCGAGGACAGAATCATTTAGAACCAATTTTGAAATGAACTTTCCAAAATTATGCAAGATAATTTTGATAATCCGTAGGCATTTTTTCATAGTTGAAATACTTTTGATATTGTATAGCACTGATGTGTGTTTAATTACTTCACCGGCGGAAACTTCGAACGATACGTGCTCTTGAGAAAACTATGTGGACAGACCAGTAGGATTCCAATTTACATAGCGTTGTAAATCATTGTGACTCGCAATTTGATTTAAAGTCTTTAAGAGCAGCGCCGGAATGCCTTCCAGAAATGGTCAAGGTAAGCTGGTCTGAAATTAACGGTTCGTAAACAATCGAGCGATGAAGCTCATTAGTGATCAGTGCGAGTGCAATGTCGTTGTGTTTCTGGTTTTGAGTGTGGTGAAGTGCAAGGATATAAGCACGCTTGGACATCGTTCAAGTAACCTACTGTGGAACGGTGGTGAAATGTTGGGAAAACGTCAAGGAGGCTCAAAGAGATAAAGGTTTTTTAATTAAGATCATCTGTACTTTTCGCTTTGAGTTTAGCGTGTCACGGTTAAAGTAAGGAACTGTGTAACTATGAAAGTTAACGAAACTCGGTGTTTAAATGCCTTCTGTTAGTAGTTTGGCTGTTCATTCGTCCCAATAGACTTTCCTTGTTTTATATGAAAGTCTGTGTATCTGAACGTTATTTACTGTTCTATTTTTATATTTATATTGTTTATTTTACCGTCGATATGGATCCGTCGATATTTATAGCTTAGCAATACGGGCTGGCTATTTGATAACAATGGTCAGTATTTTTCTTGTCGGACTCAGAGTACATGTAGTAGGACGTGACACTGCAGGAGGATGAAAAGTCTTATTACTTCCTTGATGTCATTAAAGAGCGAAGCCAGCAAACGTTCATTTTGGAAGACGTAAAAGCTGAAGGGCACCACAGCATAGAATTGATTTCTCTCTTTTCTGACTTATTCGGTTAAACTCGCTCTCTGCCTTGGGTCATGTACAGACCCAAACCACTGGACTCAAAACTGATATACAACCACACTGCAAGACCTGAAGTTTGACTCTACTAACAAAGACGAGTTCGCGCGTTTATGCACATCATTACTGCGCACGTAATTCATGTTGCAAGGTCTTACAATGGCGTGTCAGATCATGTCCGAGGGGAGAAAAGGGGAAAATCTAAACACAAGGGCTGGCAGGCGCTGGCTTAACTTTGCCATTAAATTCGCCTCGATGATCGGTGACCCCTATTTTTTGTTTGATCGATCGGTTTCTTTGCCAATTTCCTGCAATTTTTGCAAAAATGACAAAAATTATTCCTTGGCAAGTTGAATTTTTCTATATTTCTACCCACGTGCCAACGCGTTCCGCTCGCACTGTAGCTGTACGGAGATTTCAAACTTCTCTACCGGTTAGATTCACTTGAGAGGATGAGACTTGCTGAAATTATTTACTTAATAGGCCCTCTTATATAAAGTTTGACTAAGAATGTTTGTCTCTAATGATTCAGTACTGTTAAGCTATTTCTACAGTCTACTTAAATAACTGACAAAGTAGCATTACTGCATCCGACACCAGTGAAAAGCACCAAGGCCATGTCGGTATTTTTCCACACGCGTCTTACTGCTTCAAAACGAAGTCCGTGAATCCCTGCTGTAGTTTGAAAACTAAAGTAGGAAATTTTCGCGCGAACATGCTTAGAGTAAAGCCGGAAATTGCTGCTTCACCAGGGCAGTTCATCTTTTAACATCAGTTGCAAGCAATTTCGTAACCACGGCGGTCGGTCTTGATTATCAAATTTTAGATCTTATCATTTAACATTCTTTGCTCTAATCTAAATTAAACAGCTAAAGCCGGGAAAATTTCATGGGATTTAGCAAAAACATAGACCGCGTGAACAAGAGCAAATAAATGTATAGAAAATGCAGATTTGTTGTTTCCAAGGGAAACCTCCCTTAAATGGACACACTTGCGACAACCAAATATATCGATCGGCTTTAAGATTATGTGTGACGCAGGGACCACTTGGTTGCTGTTCAACTGAGTGTATAAAAGCTGTATGTGTTGATTAGGAACCGATCACAAGCCCCATGGTGAGGGTCCACAATAGGGTACTCAGTTCCCGCCTTCCCGCCCATTTTCCCCAGTCATCCCGCCATCCCACCTCTACTTACGTCAAAATCCCCGGATCCCGCCGTCAGTTTTTTTAAAATTACCTGAAGAACGATACAGCTATACACAAAGGATCCACTGTTGTAGACCTTCACACGATGGCCAATTCAGTCAATTCATGAAGTCAAGTTCAGATTGTAATCCCGTATCCCGCTGTACTATACCTCACGATTCCCGCATCCCGACCCCCCAAAAACACGAAATCTCGCTCCCGCTCGTATTTAAAATCCCACTTCCCGCTACTGTTTTTAACTCGCATCCCGAATCCCGCCCTGAAAATAGGCCAGATCCCGCATCCCGCCAAACGTATTGTGTACCCTCCATGGTGTACGCTACGTACTAATTTTCGGCTGGCCGATTGATACACTGTTCTTGTGGGAGCGGTTATTTGAGAAGCTGCATTTGGATAACTAAAGATGGAAGCCAAAAAACTCTGCTATCGTATCAGGCGTGTCAAGCCTTCCCCTTACCAAAGCCACCCAAAGTAAACTATATGAGCAGTTCTTTTTTCCTAAACTGAGACGGTTACGTGACAGGCATCGCACAGTGGAGGCGCGGTGGCGTAGTGCTTTGTCTCGGCTGTCGTGCTGTTTTAAGAGGTCAGCCCGGGGGTGGGGCCTTATCTTTCAGATTTTAAAAGTTGACTCGTACATGCTTAGTTTTTTTTTTTTTTTAATTTCCTGATTGCCCTCATTGTAAAAATATAAAAACTGAGTTTATAAACGTTGTTTGGGTCCCACACTTCACTCACTCATAGTTTAAGTGAACCAGAGCAACAGACAGATCGCAGTCATATTCCATTTCAGGCTTACATTTAAAATAACTCTCACACAATTTTCATAACAGGCCGGCTAGTGCCTTACCTTTCAAGTGCCACAGAAGATAATATTACAGCAAATTAAATAGGGCCACCCTAATTAACCTAGAGTTAGCTTGGTACCACCCTCTTTAAAAATTGTTATATATTTTATTTTATTTGTGGCCGTAGGGTCTTTCCATCAGGATATGTCGCAACAGAAGAATACTGCCATTATATTTTAAAATTCAATGCCAACTTAACTTGAAAAAGCGTTTCAATCAACGCCAACCTGAAATGGATTGTACGTAATCATGATCATAACGTTAATAAATGATTAACAAAAACGAGAATCAACAGGAAATTATTGGAGTCAAAAGTTTTGCGAAAACATAACACAATTTAGAACGAATGAGGGAAAGGATATAAGTAATACTGAGGAAAAACGAAAGAATTCCTAGCATGTCCCATGTCCCATGGGTCGGGCATTTGCACTGTTTTAGAAGCCCCACCATGGGGATTTGTACGTATAAGTGACCCCACCGTCGGACATTTGCAACGTTATTTAAAAAACAAAACAAATGCCCGAGGGGGAATGAGCGGGCTTGGAATTGACGGAGCCATAACACATGCGATTTTTGATTCGATTTTTGTCGCGCTCTCCAATGCAACTTTTGACTTTTGTCGCAAGTGTAAACTGAGAGGCGATTTCCTGTGATTCGGGTGCGAATTGCTGTGATTTCCCAAAAATCGCCGCCTTCAAAGTGATGTTCTAAACCTCGACATCGCGCGACAAATCGCGCCCAAATCGTACTGAAATCGTCGCCCGTTTTACACATTGCATCGACAAGTGCGACAAAAATTGCTCAAATAATCGCCGGGCCTTTAGACACACTTAGACCTTTAGACACACTTACCTACTTGACCGTAACGTAATGTGTAAGTTTTGTTAGCAATTTATACAAGCAAAACAAAATAATCATCTAGCTGTAGATCATTTTCTCTTGATAACATACTGAACACTAGTTCACTGAAATTATAATTTGTTAGCTTCGGCCGAGGATTGGCCATGCTAGATGAAGGACAATTGCAAATAATAACTATATAATCCGATATCTTGTAAAAATGCTAAAAAGTGATCATGGTTGTTTCTTCTCTTGATTAGAATTGCTTGATATTTTGAGTCTCGGTGACTTTTAGAAGCATTTTGTGTCTAAGCAGTTATTAATTTTAGTGTAATCAGTTTTGTCCAATAAACAGCACAATTTTCATAAAAGTTGCCTGTTTAAAGGTCAACTGTGAAAACTTGAAGCAGCAGATTGCCTTATACAGTAACTGTCTAGTATTTAAATGGTTTTAACCAGATTTCAGTGACTCTGCTGGCCTATCATCTAGAATGATTGTCCGCGTAATAGTAGTCCTGAAAAGAACCTTTGTTCATTGCTGACTGTTGTTTCAACATCTTAAGTAGAAGCCCGGCCTCTTTAGAGTCAAGTGAACTGTGTAGACAAAACGTCTCATTCTATTGAAACTAAATTAAGCTCTTCTTTCAGCAGTAGGGCAAGATTAATAAAGATATGATTGCTTATAATTAACTCATTCTTTTCATAGCAGCAAGGTACTTAAAAGTATATATAGGTTCCGGGCGTTTTTTTTTTTTATTGTTTCGATTCAACGTAGTTGCAAGGGTAATCTGTACGGTGTCCCTTTTAAATAACATCTTGTTTATAAACTTTATATTTTCCGGTTTCCCTCCTTACGCTAAAATCAGGCGATTTTTTTACCCTTGACCGCTCGACAAGGTCACCCTATCGTAACAAGGAATTTATTGCCCCCGGCACTGGTTATATATAAACAATGCCAAGCAGTTACGCTATTCTGGCAGAAGTGTTCAACAGTGGATTTTGTTTTCTCTTCATTGAACAGATTCCGTGGAAAAAGATCCGAGCAGACAAGCTATGAAGGGAAGAAGAAAACTCGGGTTAAGTACGCAGGCCAATCTAAGAAACATTCGGATTGCTATCATGGGTCAGGATGGCGTAGGAAAAACAGGTGAGGAACAAAACTTACGTTACTTTTATCAAGTGGAAGATGATTTATAGGGTTTATAATGAGAGACGTTTGCAGGGCACATTCTCAGTCCACTTCGAATTATGTCACGTTGATGTGAGTTTAAAAGCGATATCAAACTACTTGAGACTGATAGATAACAAACATAAGAACGTGCCACTCATCTAAAACCAACCTTTCAAAATCTCAGATTTATTCACCTTGCCAGAAAAAATTAAACCGATATTATCACTGAAACTACGCACAAAAACTCGACTTCTGTCCGCGATTCATCGGCTAAAAGGGGCAGGATGGCGTAGGGAAGACAGGCGAGGAACGAAACTCAGGTTAGTTTTATCTGCAAGAACAAGTGGAGGATGATTTACAGGTTTTATAATGAGAGGTTTTGCAGCGCACATTCTCAGTCCACTTCGAATTTAGTCACGTTGATGTAAAAGCGACATCAAACTGGCTTATCGGCGTTCTGAATATTTTTCATATATCATGTATATATTCCGGAACTGTGTATTCGATTAATTATTTTTATTCCGGGAGTTTGCTGAATTCTTAGTCTCGTGTATATTACCAAATAGTCCAACTTAAATATGTAAATAGGCGTATAGTTCTCAGTGATTTAATATACATATCCTCAAAATTTAGTT
This sequence comes from Cladopsammia gracilis, assembly GCA_022457155.1. Lineage (NCBI taxonomy): Eukaryota > Metazoa > Cnidaria > Anthozoa > Scleractinia > Dendrophylliidae > Cladopsammia > Cladopsammia gracilis. The sequence continues at coordinate 84,318 of JAJGOT010000600.1, read as the reverse complement.
TCTAAAACTGCGATCGCAGTTCGTCAGTTGTAACCCTTTCATTCCCAGAGTCGATAAATGGAGACACGCAGTGTAGTTCTAAATTTTGAGTTTGTCGACAAAATCCTATGGTGTGACCATTCAAATGAAACCTCTTCGACAGTAGTTACACTGAACGAAAAAATGAATTTACTCAAGTTTGCCACATTGAGCAAATATTTAGCAAATTTAGGCCTCAAAATTTGAACCAAATTTGCACAGGATGTGAAGTGAATGTTAACATACATCTTTGCTCACGTGCAAATTGTTTGCAAATGTGGTGTAAATATACATCTGCGCAAAATTTACTATATCTTTGCTATCCCAAGCAAATCTCATATTTCCTCATCTTTGCCATGCCGAGCAAACGTAAAGAAAATGCGGTATTTACCAACTTTGCTTTCTTTGCAAATAAAGTGCAAACATCAAGTTTGATTTGCTACAAATATGGGCAAAGTTGTGCAAATGTGGTCGCTACATGTTTTGTCACCAACGTAAATCCATTTTTTCGGCCAATGTTACTTTTGCACTGTACCAGTTTTTTTTTTTCCCAATATTTTACAAAATTAAGTTTGAGATTTTTCTCAGTCAATTTTGATGTTTGGTCCTCTTGGGAGGTAAAGGGTTAAATGATATACTTTTTTCGTGATACTTTTCTACCGGAAACTGTGACTGATTTGGAGACGGAACATGCGGATTATAACAAATACTGGAATACAATAAAAACTTGGAAAGATTTGACAGACACAGAGCATCCCTAACACCCCCAATATTGGCAACAATATTGGCAACACATATTGTTCCAGAAAATAAATGCACGTGGTAAATTCTAGAGCACGAAAAAAAAAGGAACATCCTGTGACATGATACGTGATTTTATATTTACATACTGTGCAGTTCTTGATAATGTTTCGTGTCTTGCCGACCTTGATCCATGCATACGCCTTGAGTTTATTAGCCACTTGTGACTCAAATTGCTTTTTTTTTTCTCAAAAAGGATGTAGGACAAATCGTTTTCTTCCTCCGTACCTCAGCATATCTATTCCATATTTAGAAATAAAACATTTAAAACATTTACGAAATCTTATATTATGAGAATGAACCGCCTTTTGTAACTGTTTACACCAGCCCTATCCTCACCGGGGGAGGAGGAAATTTATTTCTTTTATTTCTTTATTTTATTACTATCTATTTTTAACATGTATTAAGTTATTATAAAATTTTTCATTGTTGATTTTCAGCCCTTACAGTTCGCTTCTTGACCCGGCGTTTCATTGGAGAATACGATCAGACACTGGGTAAGGGTTCACAAATTCGATTGTTTTGTTTGTGTTTCCATGGTTACAAATAATTAAACCAGCAATGTCACGTTGGTTTTGTTGATTGTTGGCCAAAACTATCAAATATTCGTCTTATCTAATCCATTTGTTCATATCCACAAAGCTCCCAGAACACCAACAGGATAATGCGAAATGATTCTTCGAACAGAGAACAAACCGTTATCCGTTTCTCGACTCTTTTACTAAGACAGAACGGAAGAGCTCAAAATAATTGGCCAATATTTTCGAGTTGTAATCCATTTTTATCTTGACCACCCGTCACTTCACAACTTCGTTTGTTGCACTGCCATAGTATAGTATCAACCCTTTAAGCCCCAATATCAAAATTTAAATTCTCATTTCTAGCCCTTTACATTTCCTATAGAAGTAGAAGGGTGAAATTGTTTGGATATCAAGAGAATTCATCTTGTGTGATCATGTCCTTAATTCTCACGACCTTCTTGATTGATAAGGCATTGATATTACAAGGAGAAATTTGATGCTGATCACTCTTGGGGCTTAAAGGGTTAAATTGATTACCAAACTGGCCCATTGTTTTTACGTTTCATTGATACAAATATGTTTTTTGGCTTTTCAAGGTTATACTAAAAAGAACTGACATTGCCCCTCTAAATATCGATTTTATCGCATAGATAGTTTTTCTTAGTAAGGACGGCTTATTTTGTGTGCAGTAAAAATATTTTTGTTTTCTACTGTTACCGGGCTATGAATAAGTATGATACAAAAGGCAATCACACTCTAGCATAATAAAGTTCTCGCTTTTAAATGGTAATCATTCCAACAAAAGAGACGTCGTTTGCCACGGTTTATTGAACATATAAAATATTTTTTGTTTGCAAACCCCAAAATAGGAGACTATTAACATTGTCGTGAAATTGGCTCACAGCTAGATTGTTATGTCCTCCGGAAATGAAAGGATAAACATTTTCGGTCCCCCGTAGTGAACTCAAGATTTGCTGAGATAAAATCACGCGAAAAAGAAAACAAAGACTCTAGAAAAATAAAGAAAACTGCAGGGAGTAAATTACTACAACCACTGAAAATTTGTTGAGACTAAACACTGGATGAGCAGTGTTTAATTGGAAGGACTCAGTCATTCTTTCGTGAAAACTGAAAGACGCCAGTAAGTTCTTGTTCTTAACAACCTCTCGTTGCTTATATCGATTAACCCAGAGTCCGCTGCCGAGTCGCTCCCAGAGTCAATTATGAAGACATGTAACTGATATTTCTAACTTTTGAGTCTGATGACGAAATCCTATAGTGTGACCATAGCTTCTTTTATAGCTTTCTTATTTCTTAACTTTTATTTATCATACTATTCATTATTTATTGTTTCTTTATGTTGTGTCCCCAATTAGTGCTAGCTAAATACATTGACACATGAATAAAGTTCATCATCATCATCATCATCACCATTCAAATGAAACCTCTTTGTCAGTATTTTTGCATGGCACCATTTGTTTTTCAATATTTTACAAAAAAATAAATTTGGCATTTTTCTTTAATTTTGATCTGTGGCACTCTTGTAATAAGAGCTGATAGATCAAAATAAACCATCTGAAAGCAATGGTCACACGACACGATCTCCGCGGTATGACCAGTACCTAACGCATGCGCACAGCTATATAGATCGATGCAAAATCCCCTACAATACCTAGCCAATCAGAATGTGACTTTGCCGATAGGTTAGTCGGTTACTCGATCAGTACCAGGAACCGGGCTCCTGATTGTACTAATTATCCGAGCTGTAACGTTAATCACTTCACACAACATATCAAGAATTTTAACGGTGATGACAATAAATGATAACACCGAGTGTTTTAAATTTGGCCAAGCACGTGTTTTGCTGTCATATGAACCATTCCATAATGAAGTTGGTTTTGGGAATGCTTGTCATGTAAATCTCCTTGAATAAATCCCTCTTTTGTTTCCCTTTTAACTGAGAAGGAATGAAACACTTCTAAACAGAATCACGTTTCGACTAGTTTGCGTTCTTCCCCTTAACTTGCTGATGATGGTAAATTCAATTTTCACAGAAACGACAACCAGACACCATATTGACGTAGATGGAGAGTACTTAGCTTTGGACATACTGGACACCGCCGGGAAGGTAAATATTTAGTTTTTCTTTAGATCTTTTACTCCTATATACAGGTAAAGAAAAAATCATGTAGATCTGAGAGCCGTCTCCTCTTTGAGCGCCGACTAAAGCAGTATACGCGCATCGGACTATTATTGTAACACCCAATTGCGCTTCACAAGACTGATTTCACCCAGGTATATAGTTATATAAATGGTATCAGCAACCGGGTCATCTTCGGAAATCTTCGGACGTCTTCGGGTCAACTTCGGAAATCCTTTGAAAATAGACAATGTGGAGCAAAACTTTCTGTCTAAGAGAAACCAACGCTGAGACCAAGCTCGATCCACTGACCCTCGCATGGAAAGCGATTAAAGTTCAACGAGCTAACCACAAGACCGCTGCCGCGCTTCCACAAACTTAAAATTGCCTCAGGCTATTTTTGTATTTAACTGTTTTGTCTTGAATTCCTTCTTCAGAACACCGAAGAGAAAATGGAAAACGTCATCGCATATGCAGACATCTTTCTTGTCCTGTACTCCATCACGGATCGCGCCAGTTTCCAGGAAGCAGGGAAGATCGTGAAATACATACGGCGACACCGAACACTCGATTCAAGCAGCATCATTATTGCTGGAACCAAGACTGATTTGGAACATTTCAGAACAGTTCGCGAGACAGATGGATCCCGCCTCACCTACTCACTAAACTGTGGATTTTTCGAGATATCAGTTTCTGAGAATTATGGGGAGACTATGAACATGTTTAATGACATTTTAAGACAATTTTTAAACGCTCATCCATCGCATGATCCGTCAGCAACGATTTCAACGTGTCCTTCACCCACTCCTCCCGGCCTGTTGACGTCAAACAAGGAAATGAAGTCACCTTCGTCATGGGCGAAAGTGAAGGGGTTAAAAACAATGCCTTTCAGAAGGAAGTCAGTTCACACGTCCGCCTGCTAGTGAGATCTGATGATATTTAATTAGTTATAGTAATTAGACTGAGTGGAGTACAATTCAGGGAGTAATCGGGCGAGTAATTACACGCGCTCGGCCGATTTGAAATTACGAGCACGATTACCCCTGAATTGCGCGACACGAAGTTCAATTAATAATTAATCGCATCAATAGCAAAATTCGAGTTTAAAAAGTTTTGTACTCAAAACTTCTATCAATTTGAAGGTAGGAAGAAAGCAGCAAAAAGAGAACGCTAAAGTGCACCTGATTGACGTGCACGCAAAGTAGGTATTCAAGTTGTAATTGGATATAGCTGCAATTGGATACCCACGTGATCGCGCGCCAATAACGTAACAAATAGGCGCGCGGATGACCAATCACAATCGAGAATTCTGTTATTGATATGATTAAACTTATAATCTTGTACAGTGTGTAATCACAAAGTAACTACGGAACTGTGGGAACGCGGTTGTATTCAGCCGGCCAGTTCCGTTGTAGTTCAATTATGGCTGATAGCTACATTATTATTAAGGGCCTTTAAAAATAGTAGTGTATATATCAAATGTGTTCTGTTTCAAAACCAGTTTAGTGTACAAATAATACTTTGATGAAGACTTGAAATTACAATAACATAACCATTTGAACAGTGCCGCTGGAAAACTGTAGTGTTCCTTCGAAAAACACGCCTAGCAGGGAAATAACGACATTTATTATATGGCTTAAGTGAGGCGTCAAGAAAAAAATGACTAAACGGCAAGTCATGTACAAATTGTGAAGTTCTTTTAAAGAAACGAAAGCTCTAAATAAAAATTCACTCCCCATTAGAAGCTATTAGACAAGAGAAACTTGTTTCTTTTTTACTGTTCGATAAGGAGTGCGTTTTTTAGACAAGGGGAGGGGGAGGGGAATGTTTGAATGACAGGAGGCGTTTATTCGAGTAAATACGGTTATATATTTAATGCCTAGATTTTCAATAAGCCTATAAATAACAATTTTATGAGTTACAACTCAATTAATATTGGACAGACAATTAATATTGGAATTTCAGTCCTAATGTACAGAACATGGAATCTGAAAATAACACACGTAACTGTGACTATTTTCTTTTGAATAAAGTTTCGAAATAAACAGTAATTTTGAAAGAGTAAAATTTGTGTTCATCCTTTCACTCCCAGAGTCAATTATGGAGACATGTAATGTAGTTCTAACTTTTGAGTCTGTTGATGAAATCCTGTGGTGTGACCATTCAAATGAAACCTCCTCAGCAGTACTTTTGCATGATACCATTTGTTCTAACTTTTGAGTCTGTTGATGAAATCCCATGGTGTGACCATTCAAATGAAACCTCTTCAGCAGTACTTTTGCATGGTACCATTTGTTCTAACGTTTGAGTCTGTTGATGAAATCCTATGGTGTGACCATTCAAATGAAACCTCTTCAGCAGTACTTTTGCATGATACCATTTGTTCTAACTTTTGAGTCTGTTGATAAAAACCCATGGTGTGACCATTCAAATGAAACCTCTTCAGCAGTACTTTTGCATGGTACGATTTGTTCTAACTTTTGAGTCTGTGGATGAAATCCTGTGGTGTGACCATTCAAATGAAACCTCTTCAGCAGTACTTCTGCATGGTACCATTTGTTCTAACTTTTGAGTCTGTGGACGAAATCGTATGGTGTGACCATTCAAATGAAACCTCTTCAGCAGTATTTTTGCATGGTACCATTTGTTCTAACTTTTGAGTCTGTGGACAAAATCCTATCGTGTGACCATTCAAATGAAACCTCTTCGGCAGTACTTTTTTTTTAATATTTTACAAAATGAAATTTGGCATTTTTCTTGAATTTTGATTTTTGGCACTCTTGGGAGTTAAAAGGTTAACTGACTGTAGATGAATGTAACGCGAGTGCTCTTTGGCAATTTTGAAAGGAGCCTCTACTTCATTCTGATACCGATTTTCTTTTTAATGAGTGTTACTCTAATTCATAAAGGTACCTATGCCGGGGCTCCTGCCATGCCAAATGAAACATTAAATGGCATTTTCAGATACGTTTTCTCGCGATAAAGTCAGCAACGAATTCAGACTTGTTAAAAGGAGGGGAAGGAGGGGGGGAAAAGGGAACCGGAGTATAAATATATGATTCTGAATGAAATAGTGGGGCATCCCGATTCTGTTTCCTAGGTTTTCTTCTGGTCGGTTGTTGCCGTAAAAAAGCTCTACCTGTGCCAACTGTTTAAGAAAGCAATGAAGTAAATCTGAGCATTTCATACCCAAAAAAGAACTGTGGTAGCCTCCACCGGGGCCAATGAATTTGGAAGTAAACACTCTAACAGGCATCGAATTAACATTTGTCTTTTACACCCAAAATGGTACGATAATCAGTCCCATCAGCTTAATATGAGTGCCCCCATCTCTATTCGTTTTTTTACTGAAATAGACCTCGGACAGTTGATTAAAAATGTCCTTAAGTACCATGAAAGGTGTGCGTTTCTATAAGTTCTGCTGAAAAAATGGATAAATGACAAGAACCCTTTTACGAACATCTTGCTCCAAATACGCTGGATCCAAAAGTGAGGGGTTTTTTTAGCCAAACATGAACAACGACAGCAAAAGAGCTAATTTAACATCGTATATTTGCATTAAGTACAATGTTGCCTGACTGAAAAGGCTGGTCAGTTAGTTGTTGGATCAACTTGCTGTACTTTTTGGTCTTTTTGTTCAAATATTCGATTTGACACTGTGGCGCAAAGTGACTAAAATATGCTGAGTATACAGCCAAATCTTCCCTCTACCACGCAACGAGTTTTTAATAACACCGCCGGTTTGCTCAAATTTATTGTAATTATGTATAAGTATTGCTTCGATCACGTGACAAGTCCTGCGTAAGTTCTTCGGATCTTGTAGCACAGTACTCGTCGATGGTTTCTTTTACACTCGACATGGCTCGGTTTCTCCTTACATTCTTTTCCACAATCTCCATAATCTTGGTGTGCGAAGTTCGTTTCGCCCCGCTCAAGGCCTGTTGGGTCAGTTTGCGTCTCATCATATCTCGGATCGCTTCCGAGAAAACATTTTCGACGTCCTCGTAACATGCCTTGGTGGAGACTTCGTGAAATGAACAGTTCATTTCCTTGGAGAGCTGAAGTCCTTCTTGTTTGCTAACTTTTCTATCGTTTTCTGTGTCTTTCTTGTTTCCAACCAGCACCAGAAATGGATGATCAGCCGTTCGAACTTTCTCTAGATGTAATCTCAGTGGGATCAGTTCTTCGAAGCTTGAGCGGTCGTTAATGGCATACACCAACACAAACATGTCACCCCACAACGTGTGAACATCACTGCTCTCTATAAAGTCCTGCCGACCACAACAAAAGTAACTTAAAACGTCGGTATGTGCATTCAGATCTCCTTGAGGTCTCAACTGGTTAGCGTTCGATTAACCCTTTTTCTCCCAGAGTCAATTATGGAGACATGTAATGCTAAGCAATTCTAACTTTCGAGTCTGTCGACGAAATCTTATGGTGTGACCATTCAAATGAAACCTCTTCGGCAGTACTTTTGCATGGTACCATTTGTTCTACCTTTTGAATCTGTGGACTAAATCCTATGGTGTGACCATTCAAATGAAACTTCTTCAGCAGTACTTTTGCATGGTACCATTTGTTTTTCAGTATTCTACAACAGGAAATTGGAATTTTTCTTGAATTTTGATTTTAGGCACTCTTGGGACTTAAAGGACTAAGGCGTCCTCGTTCCCAGGACTCTCAAATTTTAATAAAGGGGATAAACGCTGGAAACGAAATTGCGATTAAGGAAGGCGATTTAGTGGAAATTAAGAAACTATCAAGATTTCAGACAACGAAAGTACAAAAGGTATGTTTAGGTAGAATCCAAAATTGTAAATATCTGTAAGTGGATATTTTAAATCAATTATCATTTGTAAAATTTGGGCAATTAAAAGTTGCTTAACGCATGCGTTTAGCCTAAACAGACTACATTTGGAAAAGAAGGTTGTACAATTGTGCGAGGTTGCGGTTGGCCGAGAAATACAATTACAGTGCAACACGCCTTACCGCCTGTGAGCACCCAACAAACATTTTTACAAGTTTTGTAACTAACATTTATACTCCTGTGATAAACATGAAGCGACAAGATTACATTTCTTCGTTTGTCGCTTCGTGTTTAACACAGGAGTGCATGGATAGTTACAAATTAACTTGTAAACAAAACTTGTAAAAACGTTTGCTGGGTGCTCGCGGTAAGTCGCGTGGCACTGTAAATTCAGCTCGAATTCGGGACTTCAGAACGAGACGGTTCAAGGAATTTTTTCTGCTGAGGGCCCACCATTAACGCTCAGAGAACGTTGAAAAATTGTGCAGGAATGTATAAAAAGCTACATGTATTTAACCAGAAACCCATAAGTGGGTTGAAACGTGCAACTGTCTCTTGTCCGCTTCAAAACAAGCTTCCGATTATTCAATTTGCTACGAAGTTGTTACAGCCATATTTGGAAAATCAAGATAAAAATATTAACCAATCAATTCGCTAGAACAACTTGCTTCCAATCTCCCGCGATCTCCAAATCTCCAAATATGGTACTAAGCAAAAAATGAATATTCGGAAGCTGTGAATGCGCGTTAAACGTTTCAACCCACTTATGGGTTTCTGATTTAACTTAGAATGCAAAACACATTTAAATTTCTTTGACTAACCTTGCCTCCTGACTCAAGAATCTCCACCCGCACTTCTTGATTGTCCAGTCTTGTATGATGATGATACATTAAACCTACAAAATGATGAATTTGTGATCAATATTCTACTGTGAATTCGAAGACGTCTGCATGATGATCGACTGTGTAGGCTCCTTCAGTTTCGAGAGACTATGGATAGGCTCCCTGTGGATGGTTTCCGTTTAGGTAGAAGAGCAGCGCCTGGTGACTGTACAGCCCCACGCCTATACCCCCTTTATCGCATAATCTCGATTGTGATATTGAAAGGTAAACAGTTCTATGTAGAAAAAAACATCACCTGTGTTTACTCTGTTCACATTTTGGGGTGGGATTAAATCCGTGCATTAACCTTGAGGCGTTATCAATGTTAGGGACTGAGAAAATAAATATTTACCAAAGTGAACTTCATCCTCCCAAGGTTGAGATGGGTCCGGAATAAAATTAAAACTTTTAACTAAAGATGGTCTTGCCACAGACTTCGTCTTCCTCGGAAATGTTCAAAAATGTTACTTGCCGAATTAAAGAAACTAATTTCTTTGAATATTTAAGGATAGAAAAAAACGAATGTGAATAGGTGAAATTCGAATAGGTATTTGTCATTATGAAGCTTCGTGACTTCGAATAACTTTGACTTTCGATGTGTTTATATTTTAAGGTCCTTCTGGACAACAGGTAAAAATAGAGTTAGGTTACAATAGCCTCACAAAGGTCTGTCGCATAGAAGCTTTAAGCTAGCTGGCATCTATTTTTTTTTATCAATTTAATTTGAACCTAATTTGTGTGTTAGAAGAAGAGGCAGCCATTAAGGACTATAAGGACATTAAGGACTAAGACTACAGGAGCCCATGGGCTCGTGCTGACTATAAGTGAGGATTTACTTGAATTCTTCAAATACTGATAGAAGAACAAACAGAACGAATTGTGAGTAAAACTGTCCTGTTTGTGTCCATATTTATAATAGGCTAGTTAGGGCGATAAAGCAAGTTTTTGTTTCCTGCGGTACCTACCCCCGGAGAAGCAGTCCAAAACCACTGCAAAACCACATATAGAAAACATATAAACACACCGGCGCTAAGATAGGGTAAGACATTTTTATTCTAGTATAGTCATTTATCAGTTGTTAATTAACACTGGTTTAACTTTTCGAAATCTCCAAATTCTCTCTCTTTTAAATAAAGCTGCCGAACAAGTAACACCAGATGAAACTTGGGAAGGGTCCCAGGGGTCCACCCCTTCCCCCTCCCAGTCCCACCTCCCCTCTCCATTTGTCAGTGTGTAACATTTCCAGCCTTCCCCCTAATTTGCTTTCCCCTCCCCCCCCCCCCCCACCCCCCCCCCCCCCCGCCTTACGATGGAATGTGGATCCACCACCGCATTTTATAAATGGTCACACACGACAGACTTAAATCGCACTATCTAAGCCAAGATTTGTTACTGTGGAAGAGAAACTCCAATGAAAGAGAGTTTAACAGATTTTAAATCCGTTTATAAATGAAACATAAACTAAACCAAACATGGGACATAATTATATTTTTAATGTACATTTCCGTAATCTGCGATTTCAATTTCCTGTTGCGGGGATTAGCAAAATATAATTTAATATATCCTAACCCTAAAAGAATGTTCACAAATAGCTAGTATAGAACAAGAAGAAATTAAATTTTGAAAGGGAACTAGCTTCTGGAATTACCAAAGAAAGTTTAAAACGCCCGAAAAAACAGGTCAAGATTTTGGAAATGCCTTATTAAATCTAACTTCAAGGAACCTACAAATGGAGGTTTAGGCTGATCTGCAAGCGCCTGAAGATAACAGTGAATCGGAGGAAGGGTGCTAGACGAAATCAAGACCAGAAAAGAATGATTTTTAAGAATTTGAAGGACAGAAGCGACAGCTTACAATTACAATTACGATTACCAATAGGTCTGTGACTCAACCTTCATAGTTAATGTATTATTTTCTTATATATATGGTATTAAATTTCGCGATTTTAATTTTCGCGCTCTCTTTTTTTCGCGAGTATTAATTTTCGCGATGTTTTCCAAAACTCGAAAATCGCGAAATTTAGTACATGCGAAATTTAGTAAGAGTAAGGTACATTTTATCGTAATTTGTCACAAAACTGGACAATTGTTATTTTTCGGTATCTGTTAACCCTTTCACTCCCAAGAGTGCCAAACATCAAAATTCAAGAAAAATTCCAAAATTCATTTGTAAAATATTGAAAAACAATTGGTACCATCCAAAAGTACGGCCGAAGAGGTTTCATTTGAATGGTCACACCATAGGATTTCATCCACAGACTTAAAAGTTAGAACTACACTTCATGTCTTCATAATTGACTCTGGGAGTGAAAGGGTTAATACAAAAAAGTTTTTGATTTTTGAAATGACACCAAATCCCCGTGAAACTGCCCTTTTCAGTTATATCAAAGCAGCATGTACAGCTCTGTTTCAATTTAAACTTGACAGCGGAAATCCTTCAAATGCTTTCTGATAGACAATAGGTACGTTAAGGGTCAGGGACATTAAGGTTACAGTGTACCTTCGGGGGTGTCTCCAGTATAACAGCTCTAGCGTCTTAAGATTACACTTAATATACCTAAACCCAGACATCAAATTAAAGCTTATAGAGCTGGCTATCTAAATATGGAAACCATTTGGTAATAAAGTGAATTGTCGAATTTTTTACGACGTCTTAATTCGAACGTCCGAATCAGCTTTAAAACGCTATAACTCAAAGCGATTATTGTATTTTGCTAATTTGATTTGTTCTCTGGTTTCCGGACACGAAGCGCTAAAAAAGCGTGTCGGCGATTTCCCATATTCAATTGCAGTGAAAAGTTACAGAGTATTTTCGAAAAAGGGAGAAAAAAAATTGGAATGATCGCACGGAAATGGCTCTTGACGAAAAAGTTTTGGGAAATAAGAAATTCGCCGACACGTTTTTGTTGATTATATGTTAGCCTAGCTTCTGGCCAAATCTGAGGAAAATCGAACAAATTCCCTTTGAGTTGTAGCTCTTCAAAGTGTCCCAACAAGCGAAAAATTAACTTTGAGAAAACAGCGCTTAAAAAAACATTTCGCTTCATAAACAAACTCCGCCCACAAAAGTTATACCGTCATTTCTCCGTCAATTTTCACTATTTTTCGATAATTTTTTTGGATGAAAGTTCATTCTGTAAACATTATTTTGACGCCAAAAAAATTTTTTTCAATAAATTTTCGATCTGAAGGTACACTGTAACCTTAAAGAAATGGAAAAATCGCGAAATTAAATACACTTTTTTCTGAAATCGCGAAAATTAATACTCGCGAAATACAGCTCCCGAATTTTCGCGAAATTAAATACGCGCGAAAATTAGTACGAATAAGGTAACAAAACTGTCGATAAGCGGCTCTTGTCATAGAAGGACTGGGTCTGAACAAGAGAGGATGAACTAAGAGAACACATCCCCATGCCCCATGATAGTTTTTTCAATCTATTCAGCTTCGCGCCACGTCGCGCCGCGTGGTGTTCTTGCTAATTTGCATTAGGTTCGGCACATGTAAAGTTCGACGTTTGAACTGGGCCTTAGTTCATCCTCTCTTGGTGTGAATGAATTGCACCGTGAAATTGAACATGATTTGTTCTTCTTTCAAGAATTGGTTGATTTCTTTCTCTTGGTGTTTTAATAATATTTACAATAGTCCAAAACAGGTCAAAGTTCCCGTGACACTGCGCAAGCCCCTTTGTGTGGTTCTTCCTTGAGTCCATGGAACAAACAGCATGATAAAAGCCTCATGTCTACGTGATCGTTCAAATGCTAGTTTCTTAACATGTTCTGTGGTACTGTTTATTGAGGGTCTCAATGGGGTTAAGCGTGTGGCGTGAAACATCCAAAAAATTAACCGTGTGTCGTGAAAAAGGGAAAAAATTAACCGTGTGTCGTGAATTATTTTTGTTCAGATAACCGTGTTGTTTGTAGCTTATCCTAAGCTCTGAACAATTATTTTATGTATGTGGTCTATTTGGTATTTTTAGTTTGTTTTTCAGACAGAAAAAACATTTATTCGATATATAGACAAAATCACCACAGGCATCCAAAAGAACACGAAATAACAATGCACATTGTGTATGACGTCATTTTTCAAGATAAGCACATGGCTGGTGGATTTTAGAGTCTGTCTGATCGTCCCGGTCGAAAGTCTTGACGATGAGTGTGATTAAAGCCATTGTAAGTGTCTTTAGTCAAGGGCAAGAAAAGCCAATCGAAAGATATAAGTCCAGAATTCTGTTAAGCGACGAGCACAAGGAGTCGTTAAATGCTTTCGAAAAGCATCTTTCTGATTTTTTTGGGCCTCAAGGATAAGATGCGAACCTTGGGTCTGGGCCAATACACATTGAAGCTGTACCGTATAAGCAAGTGCGATGGAAAAGTTGAGAACTTTGACATATCTACCCTGCCGCAATACAAACTTGAACTACCATCATTACTTACTGGTGAAAGTGATTTGAACGGTAAGTGAAAAGCTAAATCAATATGTATTCGATATAAAACTTTCATTTTTTTTGTTACTAGATGGCTTCGCGGGGTGCTGCTTTTCAAACCTTTACTGTAGCGCCAATATTTTGACTATAATAATGCGTGGCTTCACACTAGAATCAAGTTTTGCTTAGTAAAATTTCAAGTAAAATTTTGCAAAGCAATTTTCTTTTACTAAAGTCTTCACATTAGAATTCGAGCAAGAAAATGTTTTACTCAATCGTCTGAGGTGCTGACAGATAGAGGAAACGTGATGCGACATGAGAATTGTACGGTCTTGTACGACTTGAATTGAAAATGGATCGCAGAAAGTATTTTGCATTTGTTGCAGTGTTTTTTGTTTTTGCTTTATATCGGTAGTGTAGATGATGTCATGTGTAATGTAGAAGATGTACACAGAATATGAGGCGAAAACACTACCAAATAATAAATAGCAAAACATGGTATTTACAAAACAAATACTTTATTTTAGCCGGCATCATAATCGTGATCGCAGAATTGGAATTGATTCTGCATACCGACGCTGTGAAACAGGTAAGGCCCTGGACGAGGGATCTGAGCATCCAGCGGGTCCGGAGGAATTGTAAAACGGCGAAAGAATTGGGAATTGTTTTGCAATTCGTCAGCCATGTTTGCAAGCATGCGAGGTTTGTTTTGAAAGAACCACGAGGCGAGCGTCTGGAAAATAATTTAGCCAGACTATTTGACAGACATCTGTCACTACACGCGATGCGATTGACTAAAGAGTTAAACCATCTTGCGAGGTGGTATAACTCTGCCTGAGTTTCCTGTCGTAAAGGCGAGAAAACCCTTGTGAAAACAGTTGGGATTTTTAACTCGCTGAACACTAGACAAAGTGTTTTCACTGAATTTCTGGACTTTTCAGCAGGAAAAGTAAAACTAGTAGTTAGCATGAGTGGAACTTTGTCCTTTCTTTATCATTTGGGGCTTCTTTATGACAGTTTTGGAATTACGTGTAAAGGAAGCACTCCTGCGCAAATGACTCCAGAATTGGTGGTGTCGAATGTACGTAAAGTACACCAATACGTTCAATCGACAGTGCGCAAAGTCAAGGAAAGTAATCAACTAAAGGAAGATACGTCGACAAATGGTCCTCAAGGAACTGTTTCCAAAAAAACGCAGACCTCAATTGAGCTTTTGTTAAATGACCAATCTTATGATAAATCTCGAAAAAATAAATCCAGAATTCAAGTACAACGTTGTTTTCAAAACATTGTTAACAACTGAAGTAGAAAATCTGCATGCAGTGTCACACTTTAAGAATGAGACATTTAGTACTCTACGCCATGGACTTTGGCACTATAGCAAAAGAATCTCTTAAACGAGTTTCTAAATGGGCGGCAAAGTACTTCACCCATCCAGCGTCCTATTATCCAGTTCCCCAAACAGGAATGTTGCTCGGTGACATCAAGTTTATGTCGCCACTCCCATCCAAGACGCTCTCCAATAGGGAGGAAGATGCAATGCGGGGATGGGTTGACAACTTTCGCCCTGTGAGGCAAAGAACCGTCCGATCTGAGACCACAAAGGATAAAGCAGGAGCTTTGCCTCCTGCCGTCTATACAAAGCGAGCCGATTCTATAACAAGATTATTCTTTAGACGTGATCAAGAAATAAGCGCAGATCTCCCAGATAAGACAGATGCTGAAGGCCCGAATGTACCCGTGCCCGATCGAGGGCGTATCTTTAATCAGCTTTGTTGATGATTGTACCATCGAAGTTATCCACGCAACTCAGTCAACTCGGGTATCCGACTCAAATTGTGATTTCGACGAGGAATAAGAAGAGGACTCAGACGATAGTTTGTTTTCCGATGACGAACCTGATTATGTAACAAACAAGCCAGTAATAACAAGATCGGGAAGACAAGTCAAGGCCTGGGCAAAGTTTGATGTTTAATCACCGTTAGAAATAGTACATATTTCGTTGTGCCCATAGTTAAAACTCATAAGAATGCAAACATAGTTAGTAGAGGGAGACCGCTAAACTATGATGGAAACAATCAAAAAAAGCAAATAGCTCTCAGATGCTCAGAAAAAAACATGAACAATAAATAATTCATTGTCTTAATTCTGACATTCGTTTTTACTGTTTAGCACCACTTTGCCAAAATACACTAATGTTTTTGTTGTTTTCCTTGGCTGTTTTTCTCGGGGCCTTCAACATGCATTGCAGGAGACGTTTTTTTTTATAAAAATTGCATTTCTACTACTTTTTTGTGCCTGGAACCTGATTAGACTGACTAGATTTGCTTTTTCATTATTTCAGGGGTCAGTATCGTCAGTGCCCCCGATTATCAATGCCACTCTTTAGAAAGGGGGACATTATTTGTTGTTGTTGTGAATTTTTGAATAGTAATACGTGTATGCTAATCTTAGTTAACCGCACCGTAGAAAAATTAAGCGTGCACCGTGAAATCGCGAAATTTTTAACCGTGTACCGTGTTTGCTACACCCCCATTGAGACCCTCTTTATTGTACTGTAGAAAGTGACCTCTGACAATCTTTTGAGTATGTGCATGAAATCCATAGTGCGGCTGGTGCGTCCATTAACATGTGATCTTGGGTACGCCCCGGCCGGGTGTGTGCTCTTGTTTAAAGAAGAGTGGTTTGACTTGACATGCGCAACCCTACCTGGTTCATTTGTAAGTCGCGTGACAATAAAACCAAAACTGGCAAATCAAAGTAAGAAAACTAGGAAAAATATTGAATTATGAAATGTAGCTCTTGTGTACTGAAGTGTGGCCATTCTTGGTTCCCCAGTATTCTTCAAAATCAGCCCATACTCTGTGATACAAATGCAAGCTGAGATTTTCTTTCATTTTTATTTTGTTTGACTTTGGATGTTTCTGGGGTCAAAGCTTATCATCAATGTTTGAAACTTATGTTTCATTTTACTCGACGTCAAGGCTTGGTTTATTTAATTACATTTCTCGCTTTCCAAAGATTGTTTTGATAGTCCCTACGTAGTTACTTTAGAAGACATGTCGGCGTTTATAATCCGGTCCAGCAGCTTTCCTGAAGCCTGGGAGATGTAGACGTCTGATATTCGAGTAGAATAAAATTCCATACTACAAATTGGGTGGTACTCAAGAAAGACAGGGGGTACTCCCTTATATAAGATATATAGGTATGTGCAGCGCCAAAGGGTATGGTTTTTCAGCCGTTTTGGTCTGAAATTTTATCGATGGTCTGAGAAAGGGTATCGAATTTTGGGATCAGCACCTCCCCCTCCCCCACACCCCGGAGCCCGTCACGTTTTCTGAAACGAAACTATTATACTATGGAATTGATCTGCTTGAATTTTTATGGGTGTTTCTTGGTGTTGCGGAAGCCATTGTTGGTTAGCTTTTGTGTTGTGGTACGGTGTGGGTATTGTTCAGTGTCTTTTGAATCTTTTGTTTTACGTCATTTGGTGATCACACCATCCGCGACACCAAGAAACAGTCATTTTTATACACTGCTAAGTGAAAGTTGTTTTCACAGACGGAAGTTGATATTTAACAAAACAATGTTCGAAAGTTCTTGTGCAGTGTGTGGTCCGGAATAAGAACATAGTTTACAAGTTTGTTTGATCACAGCAACTGGCAAAAGTTCATCATAATTCGAATGAACGAATGTAATTTTTATCTTTCATTGTACGAATCGTGTTTATATTGTCATCGAATTATTATAATATAATATTTTTCTTTTTTTAAGCAAGAATTGAATTTCGTCACTAACTGAGGACCAGAAATGCTATCAAAATTACGCGAAAAAGATCAGTTGTCTGGCCTGCAAGTTAATCTTCCGCAAATCTTAGTCAAATATTGTGGTTTATAAGTGATAAGTTAGGCACTTCGACCGCTTCCAGGCAAACTATCGATAAAGACATTTGTTATCTGCGTATCGATCGTCTGTTTATATTTGAATCAGATCAAGCCGGTTGGCACGCAAAGTTTCAATCAAACCGCCTCGCAAGAAATCCACTTGTTAACTACACTTTGATCTAGAAATCATGTTTAATTACTCTTTGTTTAATATCTTTATTACTTCAGAAACGTTTGTGCGTTCCACATTTCAACACATTATTCAACATGTTTTTTGTACCTCTATAGAAATCTTTATCTGAGGTCTTTGTATCCACTCTACCAAATAACAATGTGTGCACAATGTACTCTTATCCCTGAGGTGGCGCTGTTCAAAGTACTTAGCGTTTGTGCGTTTGTTATTCAAGTTGCGGTAAGTTACATTACAGTCACCTAGAACTGAAAACTGGCACTTTCTAACAACTATAATCCTGTCACGACTTAATTATGTAAACGTCCTAAAGCTTTTGATGCGAAAAGGTGATAACCTGGCAGTTAATCGATGGCATCTTAACCCGACTAATCCCACAGCGATGATTAACTTCTATCTTCTCTCTACTGCATTTAAATAAATTCGAGAAGGCAAGTTATAAGAATGAAATAACTGATAATTTCAGAAAAGAAGTTTTGATTAAAAACCATCTGTTCAAAGTCGAGAATTAAAGGAAATAAACCGAAGAATTTTAAGCTTAGCTTGGGGCTAAAGGGTTCAAAGAGTGTATTTCGTTTTCTGGAGTAAGTAACCCCATGTGCAAATCTACTTATTCCATAAATGTCATTTAGAGACCGGAATAAAATCTGAAAGCTTAATGCATACATGAGTAAACAAAGATATGCTACCTTTCCATTATAAAGCGCCTAAATCAGAATTGTCGGTTAGTTGTGATGTTTGCGGCCGCATCCATTAAAGACTTCATAAAACAAATACGCAAAGCAGAAGTTCACCTACCGATGTTTTGGTCGTACTCGCCAATGAATCTTTTCGTGAGAAATCGCACAATCATAGCTAAGGAACCAACGAAGAAATATACATTATGTAAACAGTGCTTATGGGCTGCATTAAGAGCCACAGAAGACTACTTAAGCCAACATACACAACAAAGGCAATGAAAAATAATTAAGCGCCATAACATAAAAAGCCGCGCATTGAACAACGCAAGAAACACTTCAACGCCAACTTAAAAACGCGCGTTCGCGCATAAGTTCACGCTCGTACCTGACTTTCCAACGCCAAGCTTTCCCACGAGCACAAGTTTCACTAAAATTGGTTTCTTTTCTCCAGAGCGGTTTGTCTGAGTAGTCTCCATGTTTGCGCAGCCAGTAGTGGAATGTTCGACCAGTTCAACTTGCTCTTGTACACTGATTATGTGTTAATTTGCCGTCATTGTGTCGTGTGACTTCTCAAAAAACTGTTTGTTTTTAGACACAAAAGAGTTGATTAATTTACACGACGGACAGTTGGCGGGTGCTAATCACTTGCTAGTGATTTTAATCATAGACACTCAAGGTAAACAGTAGTGAACAGTAATAGATGGAGCGCTTTCATTCACATCCTGTACATCGATTTGTTTGTTCCCAATGGTAAGCAAATCGAGTGAAACCAGGAGCCGTAATGGTGAAACTCAATCGGTAACTGCTAGTTATTTTTTTTTTTGTGTTTATCCTTACGACTTCACCTATTGAACTTGACTAAAAAACTGAAAACACTGCACAAATACAGTTTATGCATATCAGGAGACGAAAAAGGATTTTTACCCAATTCAAAAGCGGCACCACACTGACATTGACTGACAAATAGTTCCTCATATTTTTTTTGGGCTCAATACCCTAAAAGAAAAACTGTCTCACCAATAATCGTGAATTCCTTTGTGTGTAATATCAATTTCACAGTGATTTTAGATTTCAGGCCGGTAAATCAGTCTCACAATCAGTGGGAACAGGGGGAGGATCCAAATCCAACGGATTTCAATAGGTCATTGGGGTGGGGTGGGTAGGGTTGAACGTTTAGCTCTGTTTTCTCCTCGGTAGCTAAGCTACCGAGGAACATAAGAACCCCCTGGACAATCCAATAGACTAATCAATCAGAACTCGAAGAAAATACATTTGCCGGCGCTAAGCGCAGGAAAACGCGTGCGAGTCAGGGACCGTGGAGAGGGAGGGGATGGTAGGGCCGCGGCCGGCCCCACCACTTTTTTGCGCCCCCGCCCCCACTTTTTGCACTATTTTCAATTGTCAACCCTCCCACTTTTCACCTTTTTTTTCCACTTTTCACCTTGCTCCGCGGTCCCTGCGAGTAAGCCGCCATTGGTTTTGGTTTTACTTCTGATTGATGTGGCGCGAGATTTTTTAGCCAATCACAAAGCGAAGAAATTGCGAAAATCGCCCTAAAATCAGTAACAATCATGAACCTTCAAAAAGAAAATGTTTGAATTGAACTGAGATAGCCTTAACTTCTCACTGCTCTTCTTTTCCCTTTCGCTATCCAACTAAAACCGCTGGCAGATTCTAAGGAAGCTATAACCCACCTACAAAGCCAGATAGCTGATGTACACAATGAACAAGGTTCACAGCTTGTGTAAATCTCACAGCCGCTCAGGTCACAGGAATTAATGTTCTTACAAGCTTGTTTGATAGCAGTCATCTCCCCATGTGCAGTAAGGTCACATTCTATGGTCTCTCTGTTGTAACCTTCACCTTAAAACAATCATGGAATAAAAACGAATCATACTTGGATTATTTCAACCTCTTTTTCTTTTTTTTTTTTTTTTTCATTCAATCGCTCATACTATTCAATCTCACTTCAGAGTCTGGCTTCATCAGCACCGGAGGGGGAGTTTGTTGGCCGCAGTGATTTGTGGCTGATATGCCTGGGAAGGATTCGGTAAGGAACCACCAATCTGGAAGCCAGCAATCTGGCTACTATAAGACTTATAACATAACTAGAAAATTCACCCAATCTGATTCAATAGCGCGAACGGACATACATAACTCAATATAGCACGACTGTGAGTATATACAAATTTTTATCATAAAAATGACGTGTGTAAATGCCACTGAGCATATTTTTTTTCGTTCACTTGATTCGCTCACTCTTTTTTAACGCATTTTAAATGGAGAATAACATTGTAAATATCCGGGTGGAAGCTAAAGTCTACACAAATCAAACCTTAATTTTTATTGTTGACTGTATGAAAATGCCAAAAACTCTTAACTTATTAATATCAGTTTTTTTAACCTTGGCGGCGAAGTTTGACAAGTTTACTAATGACCACGCTACGCTAAAACTTCCCAAACCGAAATTTTCTAAGGAAATTCTACCTATTATAAAATGACAGACTACATCAGTGAAATACAGCTGTAAAATGGCAGAGAATCGTGTCTGTAAAGACTTCAATTCAGAATTGAAAAAAAAAAACTGAACAATCATGCGACTGAACATAGCAAAAAGCTACCGATTTGACTGAAGAACAACAATCAAGGCATTCTTACACATTTTAACGTTAAAGAAATCATTACCAAAAAAAAAAGTTTACAAGTTTAAACAATGTTTACTTAAAAAACGTTTTGAAACTGATCTAAAAAATGTTCGAAATGATCTTATAAAAAAAACTTTTAAGAAACTAAATTTTCGGCAAACTCCCTGTTGCCTTCTGTGATCATCAGAGTTGGTTTGAAACAGTGTCAATGCATGCATTTTTCAAACTAACACTGTTTCAAACCAACTGACTGCAACAGAGTTTGCCGAAAATTTAGTTTCTGAAAAGTTTTTTTATAAGATGATTTTTTAGTTCAGTTTCAAAACGTTTTTTAAGTTAACACGATAAATACTGATCGCCCAAATAACATCTCTACAATTAATAGGGCTCATTAATAGGTTTAAACAAGTTGAATTGATCTTTGTTGTTGTTTTAACATGGACCATTCGCTAAAGAACTTTCGACCACACATTTCAAGGTCGAAATCAATCCATACTGAAAGCACTTTGATAAATATTTTAAGCTGTTCTCTCCTCAATTAACAACGACTTTTGAGCTGCACAGCGAGTCTCTGTTTCAGTTCATAAATTATTTCTCTACTAAGTTCGACGAAACTTGCACATATTAAGCAGGCCTACAGCCGTAATGGGCTGTTTTCATATATTTGATATATAAATGTAGTTTTCGATAAAAATATAGTTTTAGCAGCTTTTTCTTTTACAAACAGCCGGAAGCCGATAAACCGCCAAACGTACATGACTTGTACGAGGGTTGTTCAATTGAATTTATAGGTATGTAAATTTCAAGGATTTAAGTGAAATTTGGCCAAAACATGATTGGAATAATGACGAAGAAAACCATGTCAAGAACATTTACGCAACGTATTTCTCGCCCAATTATATGAGCCTGTTTTTAAAAACGCAACAAAAATCAACTTTGCGATTACGCGGACAACCGGGCCAGGGGCCCGTTTCTCGAAGTCCCGATAACTTTACGAGCCCGGAGCTAAATTTTAAACTCAGAATCTATAAGGTGTATCAATCCCCAAACTAGCCGGAATTGTTTCGTCACCTTAGAATTTTATTGCTTAGTTTAAAACCAACAAATATACCTCTTCAATGTGAACATTGCAGACAGAAAATAGCTTTCCGGGCCCGAAAAGTTACTGGGACTTTTGAGAAACGGGCCCCAGCCCGGTTAGCCGGCATCCCGGCTAACCGGGCTGAAAATTTTCCATGTAATCGCGTTTACCGGCAGCCCGGCTAACCGGGACAGCACAGAAATTTGCCTCTGAGCAAACCTGCTCGATAAAGAAGTACACAAGAGTACGTAAGCACGAAGTAAATGAGCTAAAATGCAGAAAAAATCCTTAATTGAAACATTCTACGCTTTGCGCCATTTTCAAAACAACAACTTTTAAAATACTTGGGATGTACAGCAAGTGCATAAAAAGCCGTAAAAGATCTGACTCGTCCCCAGTCGTCTTTCTCGGTAAGACGCGGGAGACGCGCGTGGGGGATAGACGCGGAACGAGAGAAGCCCGACCGAAGAGGGTGATGCCAGAATAAACATGCTTTTGTCGACGGGAATCTCAAAAAGCTTTTAGATGAAGAAACGATGCAACTGGCGAAAGCATTTACCTTATACAACATGCAAACAAACATCTAGATTTATATTAATTACAGCTTTGTTCTTTCCAATTTTTTGATATAGTTCAGGTTATAAACGTTGCAACACGTTAACAGGTTTAGGTTTCTCGATCGCCTAGCTGTTGTTCTCGTTTATAATTAATTTCACGGTTTTTTCTGTCCACTTCTTCTCTTAAATTAGTGTCTACTTTAAGCACAGGGAGCAGAGGAACCAAATTTGACCTAATACACTTTCGATCGCGCGCTGTGTCTTGCGTTATTCGATCTGTTGTTTTCGAGTTTTTGCCCCAGCGGGACCCCAAGCGTAATCGGCGCTTTCCGGACCACGCTTTCCGAGCGAGGCACGAAGTGTCTGCGGTTACCCAACGGAAAGCTCCGATTACGCTTGGGGTCCGGCTGGGGCGAAAAACAGACTCGTAGATCGAACACGTAAAGTTGCCTCCTCTACTCCCTGTGCTTTAAGAGGCGGAGCTCGAGAGTTTTATACGTTCGTTATTGCATTTCAAAGTTATATTTGATTTTTATGCCCACAAATATGGATTTTAGAATTGACGAAAATAAACGGTAATGTGCATACTAGGTATGTTAATGCTACGACAGGACGCGAAGACTTTCATATTACTTGCCCGGCATAGTAAATCGAACGTTCGGAAATCGAACTCAATCGAACGCAATCGAACTCAATCTGTGGATTGAGTTCGATTGAGTTCGGCAATCGAACGAAATCGAACACCGGACTTTCAGTGAGTTCGATTTCCGAACAAATCGAATTCAATCGAACAAATCGAACTCAATCGAACTCAATCCATCTGATTGTGTTCGACTGAGTTCGGAAACCGAACTCAATCGAACACAATTAAATGGATTGCGTTCGATTGGCTCTAAAGCAGGTTTTTCTTGTGCTTTTTTACAATTTATTCAATAACAGAAATCCATTTATAAACTGTCCACGGCAGTTAAGAGAACAGAGCAGAGCTATCATTATTCCCGCGGGCGTATTCCGAAATTGTTGTACCTTTTCCTTTTTTAGCTAACTTACAATTGCGGCAAGACAACTCGAAGAGTTACTTTTATGCAAAAATACAACGACGTTAAAGCGGCATTCCTGGTAGCCTTTTACTACGCATTTGAAGCTTACAATCCTCAGTGCATCTGAAGCCATTTCTGTGGAATTTCTTCGTTTACGAAAAACACGTGCGCTACACTCTCCGGGCT
The DNA here is from genome assembly GCA_022457155.1 of Cladopsammia gracilis. Taxonomy (NCBI): domain Eukaryota; kingdom Metazoa; phylum Cnidaria; class Anthozoa; order Scleractinia; family Dendrophylliidae; genus Cladopsammia; species Cladopsammia gracilis. The sequence continues at coordinate 60,462 of JAJGOT010000600.1, read as the reverse complement.
GAAGTAACTCGTGCTTCCAAGATCTGGTTATGGATTTTCAACGCCTGTTTTACACAAATGATGTGTTCCAAAATCGAACGTTCGATTGGGTTCGATTGATTTTTTTTCTTTTCGGTGAGTTCGATTTCGTTCGATTGCCGAACTCAATCGAACTCAATCCATGAATTGAGTTCGATTGAGTTCGATTGAGTTCGATTGAAATTTAGTTCGATTGAGTTCGATTTACTATGCCGGGTACTTGCTATCGGTTACACTATGCTATTTGCACGATATTAATATACCTCTAATTAGAAATCTGAAAGTTTCTTGAAAATTTGTTTAAAATTGAGTTAAGTATAATTATTTAATATTTTTTTTCAAAATTAATAAATACATGAACACTTCAAACAATTCGAGTCAACATTAATTTATTTTATAATTTAGTAATTCTGGTATCCTCAGGACTGAAACTTCATCCCATTCCATTCCCAGAATTCCTTGGGGATCATTTCGGGGTCAGTGTGAAAACATTTGTAGCCTGTGAACAGGCTTCTTTTTGGGGAATTGGGTTCACAGGCTAAATGTACAGATCCAATGACCTACATACATATTTTATTGAACCGTCCCCACATGAGGCTTTTCAGTGATCAAGTAAGCAATACATTTTGAATGTTAGAGCAGTTGTCAATTGAGTGTCGAAAGTAATTACGCAATTGCTTTGGTTTTGCATTGCTACGCTTCTCGACCAATCAGAAGTAAAACCAAAACCAATCGTGACTTGCTCGCACGCGTTTTCCCGCGCTTGGCGCCGCCGACATGTAATTGCTTTGAGCTCTGATTGATTCATTGGATTGTTTACGACTGCTGTGATTGGTCAGAGTAATTATTTTGGTTTTGGTTTTACGACACTCAATTGAAAACTGGTCTAATCTGTCTCACGAATAATCGTGAACTCCTTTCAAATATCAATTTCACACTGATTTCCGTGGTAACTGGGGGAATCTGATCCAATGGATTCAGTTCATCGGGGGTACTGCGGGATGGGACCTGGGATACTAGTCTGCCGTAATTGAAAGCTATTTAAAACAGACGGATAAGTCAGAAATTAAAAACTCGTCTTCACTTTATAACATACAGCTACTTGCACCCAGAGAGATTAAATTGCGTCGTAACAATAATGGTATATTGCTAGCAAGTCCGCGGTTTAAAACGAAAAAGACTATGGGGGATCGCTCGTTTATGGTAGCAGCACCCCTGGGGGGGGGGGGGTACTCCCATATATGAGCTATAAGGTATGTGCCGCTGTGAAGGGTATAGTTTTCAGGCGGTTTAGTCTGGGATAGCGTATCGTAATCTGAGATTTTTTGGTCTAGAATAGGGTATCATTTTCCGCGGAACTGATCAAATGCGTGAAGAATTTAATCTAGACAAGGTTTACTGGTAAATCGCATTTAAAAATCGGTACGGCGGGCAGTACGGCATTTTTATTGACCCCTGTTAACTAATAACAAAGAAAGCAAGTCTGGAATAGGTCTAGGATAGGGTAGGGTTTTTCGGTGTTTAGTCTAGAATAGGGTTGCAAAATACAGCTAAAATGGTATAGTATAGGTTAAGGGTCTCAGAGTCCCAGCGGCACACTCCCACCCAAAAGTTTGCAGAGTAATCTCCCCCCCCCCCCCCCCCCGGGCAGCACCAGTCTTGTGGAACAGCCTTCCTTTGTCAGAAAGGCAGGTTAGGAACATTGACATTTTTAAGCGTTTAGCTAATACTTACTCATTTTCCAAGGCTTTTTGTAAAGATTAATTTTGAGCACAATTTTATAATAGATTTTAATTCTTAAAAGATTAGTCGGTAGTTTTATTATCAATTTGTAATTTGAAAGATTTTATTATGTTAATTGTAATACGCTTTTGAATATTTTATAGAAAAAGTGCAATATAAGTAATAAATATTATTACTATATTATTATAATAAAACCCAAATTAATTAAGGCCCCGTCCACACGTATCCGTTTTCGTTTGAAAACGCAAAAGTTTCTTTCCGTTTTTCAAAATCTCTCCGTCCACACGTAGCGTTTTCGATTCGTTTTTGCCTGTCCACACGTATACGCAAAAACAACTGAAAACGCTTCAAATACCTCTAAAGAGCATGCGCACCACTGAGTTTAGCCGAGCCTGCGCCGGCATATAAAACTTTTGAAATATAACATAACAGAAAATAATAGGAAAGAAAAAAGCTAAATGTCACTAATTAAGTTCATCACGTCTATTTATACCATGAGGATCAAGTGTCAACGCTTTATCAAAAAGATGGGAGATGGCCTCGCGTGCCTTTCTGACTGAGTCGAGGTTGTTGTGGATGATATCCCCTTCATTCCCTTACCTATACTCTTATACTATTTCAAGATGTTTACTGGTCCTGGTTTACGATAGATCCGGCACTCTCCATTGGTTTGTCGCTGTGGTTTTGCGGTTATTATAGTTTTTGAATACGTTTTTTCTTCCCTCGCCCCAAGTTTTTTGCTCGCCCCCACTATCTGAGAGCCTGGAACTACGAAAGGAGGTCACGGTCAAAGGATCGTGCACAAGCGCTATTGGGGCTGCTCAAGCGGGTTTTGGGGCGCGAACACGAAACGCGAGACACGCGCGCGAGGGGAGGGAAAAACAATAGAAAGAGCGAATAATCAAAACTTAAAGATTTTTATTCTTGGGCCATCGAAGTTTGATGAGAAATAGAACACAAACCGCGGTGATAAACATATTGAACTTATTCTTATTCTCGGTCCCAGTCCCTTTTTACTACTATATTAGTATCGTTTTTTAACACTAACGGTCACTTTTGAAAATGTATGTAGTAGCATACGAAACGTCAAGTTTTTATCAAAAATGAATAAGTTCAATATGTTTATCACCGCGGTTTGTGTTCTATTTCTCATCAATCAAACCTTAACAACAAATACTCTTCACAGACACTTCGAAAACGTGAAGAAGCGGCGGCCATTAGGCTACTCACTCTACTCACTTTCTACAACAGAATAGATAGTGAGTAACGTAGCCAATAAGAGAACAACACTCGTGATAGAACGCTAGATGATTTATAGACCTTTTATACTAAAATGGCTTAGAGCTGAAAGATGGCTAGACGTTCTCAAAGTCCCTTCCAATACTAATGTTCGATAAGTTAGTTTCTTCGTTTCACGACGTAAATTCCTCGTGCAAATTTATCGCTTATAAAACTCGACTAAAACAGCGAAGGTCGACTTGTGGCAAGTCTAAAAGAAGGCGTGCAAAGAACAAAATACTGGGCGAGAGGAGAAAAGGAGGAAGAACCAATCATGACTATGAGTATGATAATGCCGCAAAAGCTACGGTGAGAGGGCGAGACTTCGCCCGGCATAAGTATTCTTATTCATTCATTCATTCATTCATTCATTCACATTTTACTCATTCCTTTGTTGGTTAGGGACCGATCATTATTTAGAAGGGGGGGGGGGGGGGGGGGCTGGGGGGACCGGTGTAAAACAAAAATAAGGCATGTTACCTCCCCGTTCAACCTCCCCCTCCCCCGACGCTCTCACCGGCTCGCGAGCTCTTTGCTAGCCATTGCTAGCCATTGCTAGCACTTTATGCGCAAAAAGATATCAGATAAAAATATGTTAGGAAAGTCCTGAAGGTCAAAAATGACGCAGTTTGTTGTACTGCTTGGTCACAAAGCTGTTTCTTTTTTTCTTCTTTTTCGTCTAAAATAAACAAGACAATCGCAGACAGTTCTTTTTCTTTCCTACATTGTTAATTTGATCGACTAAATTGCGAATTTGTGTATACCGGTGAGAAGATCACCGTCCACAAAGCGTTTTTAGGAACTGCTTCATGGCTATTCGTAATTCGCTCATGCGCCAATAATAGAACACGGGATTCACTGATGAATTTACATACACCATGGTTATCACCACATTGATAGCGACTTCATAACCGGCCGTCCATCCAGTAAATAAGATAGCAACCCTTGTACACAGATACGGGGTGTAGCATAGAAGAAGCAAAATATACATAACCACAAGGTTGTTGACGGACTTTTTGTATCTTGTTATATTTTCGGCTCCATCTTGTTCCTGTTGCATATGAACCTGAGATTGTTTCTTGATATGAGCTTCATGACGTTGCACCACCCGTTGAATCATGAAATAAAACACTGTATTTGCAAGAATAAACATGGATATTAGCGTAACTGTCAATTTCTGATATATTTGGTCGGCCCAGATTATCGTAGAACCATACAGAGCACTTGTTATCCAGATAACAGACAAAACAAACTTTGTTCGATTCACCGAAACAACAGCCCTGTACCTTAAATGCAGGAAAATGGCGAGAAATCTGTCGCAGGTTACTGCCAAAAGAGTCAGCGCTGTCATACAGACGAAAAAAGCTTGAAGCAAGTAAAACGATTTAATTAAATCATTTAAATGTTCACTTGTGGCGAGTGCGCCAACGTACAAAGGTTGAACAATAAGGCCGACCCCAAGGTCGGACAACGCTAATCCAAAGAACAGAACATTGGTCGGTGAGTGTAGCGACGATGTCCTCCATATCGCACCCAACGCCAAGAAATTTCCACCAATGGCTGTTAACGATAGCAATGCATTAATAATGCAGCAAAGCAGTGCTACAGCATGGGCAATGCTTTCAGATGACGTTGGGCTTGTTGTGTTCTCTGTGCGATTGGTTAAGGCTTCCATTTTCTGCATTGTTTTGCAGTTCAGTGCGTTGATGCAGTGGTGATTAAGATTCCACTTGACACTTCTTCAGCTAAAATAAAGTGAGTTCTATTAGCACAAAGGCACGAGGTATATTTATGCTAGTCCTAACTTCTCTCGTCTTCGATTCGTACGTAGATCTCCACTGTATTGCACTGACGCAGTTTCAATAGCACAACACCAGTGCCTTGTTAATCGCCACGTTCAAATCCTCCTTTTCGTTTCAGTATTTTTTGGATCGTGTTCAATCCTTCAATTTGACTAATTTAAGCTTTAAAACAGCAAATCGTGTGCCACTTGCGTGGCGTTGTTACATTAAAACACGATTCGTTTCATTTAAGATTTTTCCGGCCACTGATACTTCTCCATCATCCGACATTTATGTCAGATTCTTCCTTTATAAAACACATAGCTAATTAGCATTTTCAGCAAAAGTTTCACCTGTTTCATTACACGCGATCGTGGTGTCGTGGGCTGTATAACTCCTAATTGGTTGAGGCTGTAATTAATGACGGTTTACATGACGTATATCACAAGGCTGTTAATGTGATCCTAACCGTGGATCTGAAACGTAAAATAGCCATTTTATAACATATCCCCTTAATACTTCCTATTTTCCAGTATTATGTACTAGAACTTGGGTCTTTTCCTTCGGATTTTTAACTTGGGCGGTTTGGAAGTGAACGCGCAAAGTCAAAATGAAGAAAAAGATTCGAGCACCAGTTTAAGGAAACTCTTTGTTGTTTAAGCGGAAACAGATCGATGCGTCACTAATCTAGACGTTCTGTACAATCTTAATTGCTAAGACACTTTGTTGGTGTTCAAGATAGGAACGGGTTTTTCACTTAGGTAACTGAAAAATACTAGAAAATACTACGATTTAATTTGCTTTCTTAAGATACCGTAAAATCCCGGTTATAAGCCATGGGCTTATAGAACTTCGTAAGGGTTTTTGGTTGGCAAGCAAAAATTATTGTGATAAACAAGCGTTGTTTAAGTTAATTTGGTGTAAATTTTGTAAATAATTGCTTCGGCAGTACTTTTGCATGGTTCAATTTGTTTTTCAATATTTTACAAAATGAAATTTGGAATGCTTCTTAAATTTTGATATGTGGTACTCTTGGGATATAAAGGGTTTAGACTCGCCCATCCGCGGATGATTAGCTCGCTCATTCCTTTTCAAGAGATTATGATAACAAAGAGTTCTTTTCGGTATCAACAACTACGGCAATGAATTCCATATAGTTGTCGCTAACGAAGAAAACCCTTTTTCCCGATTTGCATGTCTGATATTAACTCTCCGTCTTGTAAGATTATATTACTAAGCTATGTGCCACCTGATGTGCACTTGCGTATTTCAGTTGACATAACAACACGTTTTGTATCACCTGTTTCTTTGTTTAGAACACCCTCTCAGTTCTGAATGTTGCGAATGTGAAGGGGCTATGAATTCCATGAAGCACATGGAGGAGCTAAACTCCACGATGACCTTACTGGAAATTAGTGTTACACTCCCTTCGTATTATATTTTGACAGTAAGATACGTGGTGCCGTCATGCGCGGAAAATCCATAGCAAATCAGATTACATCGTTTGCTTCCATCAAGTTTAGTTGAATTCAATAAAGACGAAGACGAACTGTAACAGAACGCTTCTCATGTCAATCAAGCTAAAGATCTCTATTGAGAACTTTCGCATTTTGCGATAACTGCGCACTTTGTTCCACCAGTTTGTTTGTTTAAAAAATGCCTCAGTTTCGAATTTTTGCCAGACTTTTTTTTCGCCTAACGCAACTTACGATCATAACTAATGTTTAATACACCCTGAGACAGAACATCATGCAAAAGGTTGCATTGCTACAGAATGCACCAAAAATGGTTTGGTTACTATTTTACATATATTTTGGTAACTGTCACATTTTTCGCTGGTGGAGGAAACTCTTTATTCCGATATGAATATTTTATATTACTAACTTAAGCTAGCATGCTTACAGCTTGTCAATCAAAATGAGCCATTTGATGAGCACTTTCGCATCCTGTGATAAGAAAATGAGCTTCTTCCTTTCGCGTGGTGCGTTTTGTTGCACCTGTTTTTCTGGCGGTTAGAACGCCCCCGAAGTTCTGAATTTTTGCCAGAAATTCTTCTCAGGCATGATGATCATAGTAACGTCTTATAGCCTGTGTCAAAACTTACTTTACTAATTGTCAAGTATGCTGAACAACAGTCCTTTGTTATGCAGCGAGCTAGCTGAAACTTTCCTTTTTAGGGACAACTGCGCACGTTGTTCCTTTGTCTGTCTCACTTACTAAATATCAATTATGCTGAGCTACAGTCTCTCTATTATGCTAAATACTAGCTTACGACTTTCCATTTAGGGATAACGGCGTGATAACCCGTTTGGCTACGTCGTTTACCAAAGTTGAATTATACGATGTTGAATGTTGTTGAATTTGGCTAGGTCTTAACTGCAGCTCATGTCAATCGGCGACATGAACTTCCCTCTTTATTAAGCCAAATCCGGGCTACCTAATGAGCACTTTCGCATTCTGTGATAACAAAGCGTTCTATGCTACCTGTCTGTTTGTTTGTTTAAAAAACCCTTAGTTCTTAATTTTTGCCACTTATTTTGCACCAAACTTGATAATCATGCTAAACCGACTTCCTTCCATCATGCGACAGAGCTCAATTAGTGCTCGCTGTCAACTTTCTGATAACCGGCGCACTTTGTTCCCACTGCACCGGTTTATTTGTTTTTAATGATGTGGGCAAGCAGGCTGAGGACTGAGGCGAGAAGGCAGGCGGAAAGCTTGACAGGGAGCACAATGTCCCGGATGCACGGATGAATCCTTGCAAACGCTTGGCACTCCAGGAACATCAATTCCTAGATTTTTCATGTTAAAAATCTGCCTCTTTGTCTATGATCAATGTTGGTTATAACAAACAGTTTTCACAAAGTCCTTCATTGCTGTTCGTAAGTCACGCATGCGCCAACAGCACACCAATGGATTAAGAGACGAATTGATGTAAACAAGTACTGCAGACCAGCTGAGTGTCAGGCGAATAATACTCGGAGACCACTCTGAATACCTGATGGCAATTCGCACGTAAAGATATGGAAAATAACAAATGCACAATAACAGAAATATCACAAACATGTTAAAGGCAGACTTGCTATGGCGCCTCCTATTCGACTCGTCAATTACATTCATGTGCGCAATATTCTGAATTTGCTTTTGGTGATAGCGAGCGATACGAAAAATCATGCAATAAACTATAGAATTCACCACAACGGATGAGAACACGACGATAATACAGAGCCGACGATAAAGGCCTACATCTTGGTCTATGTGTTTATCAACGATGAGTGTAAGGGCATACATAAAACTTGCCGTCCAGATCACAAACAGCAAAGTGATAGTACGTTTGACAGTGACAACAACAGTGTATCTTAAATGAAGGTACAGTGCTAGAAATCTATCCACGCTTACTGCTGTTAGCGTTAAAACTGTCGCGGAAACAAAAACAGCTTGTGTCACTCTATAAGCCATCCAAACGGAAGCAATATATCGTTTAGTGACGATTTCCACGATCAAGCAAAACACGAACATTAGTTGAACGATCAAACCGACTCCAAAATCTGATAAAGCAAGTCCAAACAGCAAAATATTCGAAGTCGTATGCAAAGCTTGGGTTTTCCAAATTGTTCCGAGTACAAGGCCGTTTCCTATCATTGCGGTCATCGAAAAAAACTGCATTGACAACGCAAACAGCTGCTATGGAGTCTGTTAAAGTACCCGGTTGGTTAGCTCCTGTACTGTTCATGCTTGGGTTGTTTGTCATGTACAGTCCTCTAGCCTACCTTGTCGAGCAAATGGAAACGTTTTGCGAGGGTGATATTTCACTTTCTATCCGCAAGAGCGGTTTCGAAGGTAAGGACTGTGGGGAAAGCTTGTCAGTTAATAATTCCACCTGTTAACTAACATCATTATCATATTGGCTGAATGCTGAAGTTTTTATTATAACCCGCTCGCGCAATTACTGCTTTATTTGTTTATTTTAACAAACAGCTTTCTGTATTGATTGGATTAGACACTGACATATTGTAAAATTAAAAAAAATATATGTCAGCTTGAAGCCAAGACAAAGTCATGATTATCAGTTTCCTTACACAATCATTCAGCTTTCTTCAAACAAAACAAATTTTAAATTTAATATTAGTGTTTCTCCTTTAGAAACAAATGTTGCCATTAGGACAGTAAAGATTTTAATAGAGTAAAGTTGCCTCCACATTTGCATTAAAATTTAAAACACCTGCCTAGGAACCAGACTCCTCTCTTTCAGAAATTCGCCGGCGAGATCTTGGTGTGGCGGGGAAGAGTCTAGATTCCATAGCTCAGAAGGAGGTCCGGACACCTTATTGAGACTAATATAACGGAGTAACGGGGTTAGCAATTTATAGTTAAATTTAGGTCTAAGCAAACCTAAAAGCTAGGTGGTACAGTGGTACGGTAGGCTATGTAAGCCTAAGCCTAGCTGAGGTCGCAGGTTCAATCCTGAGTTGGAATTTTATATTTTCTTTTCTACACTTAAAAATGTATTGAAAATAAAATTCTAAGTGTCGACATTACGTTACATAATTCTCAATAAGTGTCCGACCTCCTTCTGAGCTATAAAAGGTAGACTCTACCGTGTGGTGGGCATGCAATGAAAGGCGGGATGCGAAGAAGCCATTGGTATTTATTGCCGTAATATAATTAAAAATACTAGTGAAATTGTTTTGAAAATCAAGCCTCATCATCGTACCTCGCAAAAACGCAGTCTTTTCTCGAATAAACCTTCTGGGTGTTAATTCAAACTGAGCCTCTTTGAGGAGACGTAAATTTAAAAGAAATGACATTCCCTCCACATAAAACTGACCACTTATGTACGTAGAGTTGTATGTCTGAAGGGGTGTTTAAACGAGAAGAGTATTTATTCCAGTAAATACGGTTAATGTTTTTTTGTTTAATAGAAATGCAGTGCAAACACCAAGCTATCCAGCTAGTTTGCGGGTGGCACTGACAAAGATGTATTTGATGTTTATTGCAATCACAACATAAACTTGTCAAAAATCCCTGAATATCAGGAAGTTAACGAGTTGGCTATTTAGTACATAGCAAAGGATTTTTCACTCAGTCGTGTGTTTAAAAACACACGACCATTTGACGTGTAAAAAATCGAACAGGTCATTTGAAACTGAAACCTCTGAATGACATTTTAAATTCATTTGCAACAGTACAAGATACGTAGAGTGTGTCGTCCTTACTTAGAACGCGTCATTTCTTGTCCACTATGCCGGTTCACTTTCTCTGTAATGAAAGACGCGAGCGGGAAGGTCCGTAAAAGTACGCGCGTCCCCGGCCCTAAAAACGCACCCTTACTTTCCACCGGCTTGTGGCTGTTATTAATTATGTGCTATCACTCACTATGTACAGTAACTGTGAAAATTAACACAAATCAAATCATGTTTTCTGAGCTTCCATGCCAAGACCCGATAGAATCACCTCCCCAATATAGACCGGTTACTATCGCATATACCTGAATTGGATCTTAGAATCTTTTAGTCGTGATGAAGAAACACTATATCGCACGTTATGCTAACCGCAGACTTGCGCTCACATTAAATAACGCACTGAGAAATGAACTGATCCTTAGCAGCGAATGATTCCTACTTAAGCGGCTACTACTTATCTTGCAACTCTTTCAAATTGAGCGAAAGAAACTCTGTTGTTATGCCAAGAGCTAGCAAACAAATGACGGCGTAACTAGATTCTAAATGGCCCTGGAAAGCGTAAATTCCTCCTGTCAGTATCACAACGAGAGCTTTTTTCCTAAGGTAAAAAAAGGACAACATTTAGAACAACGGGCCTGTTATATCTTTATTTTGATCTGAATGGAAAAATATCTCAGACACGTACTTGGGGTAGACTTATTCTAAAGCTGTGCTAAAATGCTTTTAGCGACGAGCAGGATTTGTGCCAGGCCTGTCACCTTTTATAACAACTTAAAAGGATTTTTCACTTAGTCGTGTAAAATCGAACAGGTCATTTGAATCTGGTACCTCTGAATGACATTTAAATCTCATCGAAAACGTTTTGCAACAATACAAGATACGTATGTCGTCCTTTACTTAGAACGCGTCATTCCTTGTCAGCTATGTTCACTTTCTCTGCAATGAAACTATGTACAGTAACTGTGGCAAATCAAATCATGTTTTCTGAGCTTCCATGCCAGGACCCATCAGAATCATCTCCCAAATATGTGGCCTGCAATCTGTTCGGCCCGTCTCGAGTGATTAAGCCGTCGGTGTCCCCCGTCAAGGCCCTTTCTTCAAGATGGATCTCTGCGGAGTGAGATGGCGATGGGATCTCGGGTGGAATAGGTCGACGCAAGACGCACGCGAGGCAGTGTCTAAAGCTACATTTGGGTCCCAGAATGCGTTTTCCTAGCTTGCAGGCTAAAATAGAGCCTATAGCAAATAATATCAAAGCAAAAAGAACAAGTGCGAGTACAGGGGCGCTGGGTTTTTGCAGTGGCGATTTCTTCGTCGTTGGCAATTTCAGTGTAGGTGAATACGTTGAATCCTGGCTCGGAATGAGGCCATTTGGGAAGCTCTTGTCCACATTGTACCACACTGCTGTGAAATACGACTCGTTAGTCTCAGAAAAGAACTTGACGGTCATCCAGTTTGTTACGGTGCGAGACAGAGGAGGACATGTAGAACCACCGACCTTACACACGGCCTGGTCCGTTCTCTTGCAGCACTTTGCTGTTCTCGTGGAATCTGTAAAGTTTGCATTTTCCAGTGAAACGTAATTGCGCTCACAATTCGGAGCCATCGAAAATTTTGTAAACAAAAGTTTGATGTAAAAACCTAAGTCATCAGTCTGTAGTTTCCATGAATAGCAAGTCATTGAACTCGCAGAGCCTGCATGTAGGGTTCCTGTGGCTTTCCCAGTCACGTCTACCAGCGTTGGTGCACAGGACATCTCGTCGCTCGAATCTTGACAGTCGGCCACACAATCACACTGTTTACAAGCATCAACAGTGTCACCATTCGTGCAGGAAAATGTTTTTGCATTACAACGCTTCACAACACAGAAACCTGCGATGTAAAAGAAAGGTTTAGAAAAGTATTTATTAGGAATTTTATAAGAATTTATGTTGAAGGAGGGTCGCTACTTTTTTGAATAGGCCATTTGCACGATGACGTCATATGACTACAACTACCAGAATCCTTCAGTTTTTTGTTTTGTAGTGCAAATTAGGGCTATTATTATTTAAACCGCACTGGGATTACAAAATTTAAATAAGAAAGGAAAAACGAAATGAATTCTGGTAGTTGTAGTCAAATGACGCCATCGTGCAAATGGCTTATTGTCACAGCCAACAAACAAGCTTCGGGGGGGGGGGGGGGGGGGAGAATAAATGTAAATTAGCAATGCTAAATAATTAGTTGTTAATACATAATAATGTATCACTCCCCGGTGATTTGCACCCGCCTATGTCCACGTGTCGTTTAATTTGTTCGGAAAAGACTCAAAAGTAAGAACTACACTACATGTCTCCATAATAGCCCATTTCCGAGTTGCTCTTAGCTTCCTTCTTAAGCCGAGGCCAAGTACAAAAGCATTCAAATGGATATAAGTATAATTTGCATGTGAAAGAAAACTCATATCCATATGAATGGATTTGCACTTGGCCTCGGTTTGAAGAGGAGACTAACAGCAACTCGGAAATGGGGTATATACTTCATTGTAACACACCATATAGGGATCCTATCATATAGGGATCCTAAAAACTCATTTTAAAATGGTTAGCTTTTATTTACTGTTATGGGTAGTGATATCCATAACAGTAAATAAAAGCTAACCATTTTAAAATGAGTGTTTAGCCCTAAGTAAGTGCTGGATTCTTTGACGTACATAAATTAAAACCACCATGAAGTATATACCGGAAATGGGCTAAACATCTTATTCCAAAATGGCGGCCATTTTATTATTCTTTTATATTCATGTAAATTAGCCCTCTTGGCCTCGTCAGCATGTGGAAAATACAAAGGAATTTTCAAGTGAAAATGAGGCCAAGAGGGCTAATTAAAATGCATATAAAAGAATAATAAATTGGCCGCCATTTTGGAATATATATAAGGTGTAATGACTCTTGGATTTCAAGGATATGACTAATTATTTGATTTCTCCCTCCTGGTTTTTATAATCTGTATTACTTAACCCCCGATAACGTGCAATCAAAATTTCCTAAGATTTGTAATAACTAGAACATCTTTCAATTCTTCTGCATTTACCCACTGAACAATGTTGAGGAAAATGCTTGGAATGGTGTTGTTTTTCCAGATCTTTTTTGGTTCTTTTAGCTGAATATTTCAGCAGAAAAAAAATGTCAGGAAAGTTTATCTGATTTCCTGAATTTGCAGGCTACTTTCGTACCAACACAACATTTTATGTCCCCCCCCTCTCCCCCCGGAAGACAAAAGGCGTTTAATTTTCAATTGTCCTGTGTGACAAGAGCAGAAAAAAAATCGAGATTTTTTTTAGTTTTACACGCAGACGGACGGGTACTTCATATCAACAATAGAAATACCCCCCTCCACCAATTACATTCACGCAGAGGAGACTGGGTACTGCTAACAAACATCCATCTACCTTTCCATCAGTAATTGCAAGGTCAAGTATCAGAACAGAATTAGGATGGCTGCCCTATGTGGGCAGCAATTACGAATTTGTAAGATGATTAAAGCTTTCCTGTCGAGTTTGAATGTGGCTTACATAAGGGATGGACCATTAGAAAAGTGATGTAGGGGGAGGGGGGGGGGGGTGAGGCAAAAGCAAAAAAAAAAATTTTCCCAGTTAATTATTAAGGAAAAAAATTTCCCACGCATTATCGTAAAAAAAAAAAATCTGCCCAAGGACAATTAAAAAATAAACTATTAAAAAAAATATTCCAGCCATCGAGTGAAAAAAAAAAGATTTCCACCTTAGGTGGCCAAAAAAAATTTTCTTGCCTCTCCCAAAGTCCCCCCCCCCCCCCCCCCCCCCCAATCACTTTTCTAATGGTCCGTCCGTAACTCAGAGTCACGCAATTGTGCATACACTTTGCATAATTTTACTCATTGTTCAGTCCTGAATATTTTCAAAATAAGTCTCGCACCTTGGCATCCCGGAACAAAATAAGCATTTTCTTTTGGCTACATTGCTCTTTTATAAACAGTTTACAGTAAATGTAGGATATCTACATTAAATTATTTTCTGCACTTTTCGTACAACTAGAAATTAAGTCGTTTTAAATAATTCACACAATTAATCTTACCAGTTTGATGACCAGAATATTCTTTCCACAAGTCATTTTCTTGGCAGATAAACGATTGCAGTTGGCCAATCTGCCTAAAATCATCTTTGCAAACATACACTGCTTTTTCCCCGACATAAAATACGCTGTTGTTTCCACCTTCAGCACCTTCTCGAGATTTCAAAATGGCGAAATTGGGTGAATAGAGTTGTTGTAATTTCTTTGTTGAACAAGTCGAACGAGATTGACGCTTTCCTCGCGACAGTGACTTCACTCCGTGATTCGCCGAGCTTTGTACAAGCACAGTTGAGATTGTGAGAACAAACAAGGCAGAGGAAATACGAAAGACTTTCATTTCAGAGGCGAGACTAGCGTACGAACCAATGCCACGCTTGATATCACTTTGGAATAATTTAATACGCGATCAGCTGTCAGTCAATAGATGTAGACGTATATGAATTTGCAATGAGTTTAATTTAATACAGAGGAGCTGACCTGTATTCAAACAGCAAACTGAACTTCGTAAAATCTCGTCAGTGACAAATATAAGTTGGTATAAACGTCGCGTGTCCTCACATGTTAGCTAACTTTTATTTTGCATAAGGCGTTCGGAATGAGCGCTAAAGCGATTTTTTGTGCAATTTTTGTCGCACTTGTCGATGCAATTTTTGTCGCGCGCAAGTTGCATCTTCAAATCGCATGTGTAAACGGGCGGTGATTTCAGTGCGATTTGGACGCGATTTGTCGCAGAGGTTTCGAACATGTTCGAAACCTGATGCAACTTGGCAGCGATTTTTTGGGAAATCACAGCATATCAAAGCAATGTCGCACCCGAATCACACAGGAAATCGCCGCTAGTTTACACTTGCGACAGAAGTTGCATTGGAGAGCGCGACAAAAATCGCCTCAAAATTCGCATGTGTAAACGGGCCTTAAGAAGCTACGCTGTCTATTGCTTCCTGACTTTTTAATGACATTTCCCTTGAACGTCGTCCATAGCCTGGCGCAGGCGCCTCCTACACTTCTAGACACATTTGTTGGGACAGAACTGATGGTCTCTAACCTCTCGACGTTGGTTTTTCAAGATTGGATCATAGAATCACACAATTCAACAATGAGAGCAGGAAAGATTGACGTAACTGATTGGAATATGATTGAGTGTCGCATGAGACCGTTTCCTTTCCCGACGCGAATCAAGAATATAACAGGCGTCTGCGCACCGGCTACTTCGTTTATTGTTGCTCTGCAATTTGTTTCATATCGTCTATAATTTGAAAATCCGCTTTGTATTCAACAAAACCAGTGATTACGGGGGGTGACAACTCTAACAAACGCTGTTTCAGCAATACTGTGTGGAACTGAAAGTTGTCCCGAAAATTTGGAATACCTTCCCGATTTTTTCGGAGACATTCTCGCAAAAATGTCAAACTTCCCGAAATTTTAACAACATTATCTCATGTTTCCCCGAAAATTTTTCGAGTCTCCCGATTCCCGGCAAAATCTTCAGATTCCCGGAAGAATTTTGTTTTTCTCCCGAAACAGGCCTTCTTAGAGTTGTCACACCCCGTAGTGATTAAAAAAAAATTATAATAACATGGGTCGGTTATTTTAATAAACCAATTTCAATCTGGCCAACCCTGATATTTAGAGCAGTTTTCATTGAGTGTCGAAAGTAATTACACAATTGCTTTGGTTTTGCATTGCTACGCTTTGTAAAAAATCTCGCGCCACTTTCTCAACCAATCAGAAGTAAAACCAAAACCAATCGTGACTTGCTCGCACGCGTTTTCCCGCGCTTGGCGCCGCCGACATGTAATTGCTTCGAGCTCTGATTGGTTCATTGGATTGCTTACGACTGCTGTGATTGGTCAGAGTAATTACTTTGGTTTTGGTTAATACGACACTCAATTGAAAACTGCTCTAAACCGCATTATCTACTGTAGACAGTGTCAGGAAGGCATAAAGCACCGGACTAGAAAAAAACATTTATGTACTTAAAATGGCCCACTTATAAACATATTTAGAGGTCTAGTAATTGTCTTAAACCGTGGTCTAAGTTAGACTTCGTTTAAATCAACCGGCCTTAAGTTAAAGAATCACATTCTCTCCAGAGTTAAATGGTAAAGCCTGACTACGGTTAATTACTGTTTTTCTCTCGCTCTTTTTTTCACTAAGGAGATCAACTTCGTTCAATCGGAATTCAGGGAAATCTTCCGAGAAATCAATTTAACTTGAATTGAAAACCTCACGGACTCGTACGTTTTAGTCTTGTACAGTTTTTTAGTTTTATAATGTTATTGTAGTTAGGCGTTATTCTCCATCGTAAATAGGTTTTACCTTATTTCCCCCCCCCCCCCCCCCCCACCCCAACACATACGTAACGTTATTATTGACTTGTATTTTTGGAAGGTCCATTCTGGAATCCTAAAGACCTGTCGACATATAAGAGGGATAATCAGTTTACTGCAAAGGATAGTGATTATTGCGAAAGGGTTGACTTGCACTGCCCGGATAATCGTACCTCGCAGCTAAGAACATCCTAGCACCTCCATTTCTTCGCACTAAACATGTCGCGTGTAGTAATCCTGAGACTAGCCTCCTTCCATGTATATAGACAAGCCCCAGTTGGATAAACGTATATGAAAGCACGATATAACATACTATATGAATGATTCACATAGACTCACCGTGCGAACAACCTCGTGATCTTGGTGTGATGAAATAAGTAAACAGTTTGGATATTTCCCCCACTATCTCTGTTGGCTCGCCTAATCACGTCTGCCTTGTAAGCAGGAGACAGAGGTTCGATTTCTCGCCGGTGAAGCCACATAGTATGTTATATATCGAGCTTTTATACGTATTTTTTTTTTTTTTGCTTTGTTCCTTTTATACAACAGGTCTTTACACAAACCCAAATAAAAATATGGCTAATTCGCTTTGTAAGAATATTCCTTGCAGTCAATTTCATATGTTACCTAATTGGCTAGTCGACCACCACGAAAGGACAAAAATTTTTAAGACAGCGATCACACTTATCAGTTATGCCCTTTTCCGGGTAAATTAAAATAACCAGAATAACTCCTTCAAGCAATCTCCTCTGCGCTTCCATAGCGGGTCCTCAAGGTTGTGCGACCGTCATTAGCGAGGACTGTCCGCTGAGACCTTCCCTGTGCATCCTCGTGGTTCTGAATGTCCCTCCTAATGGGTGTCGTCTCTGGAGAAGGTGCTCGTGGGATTGACCGCTGACGTCTCTTAGCTGCAATCCAGGCACAACAGTACCCCACACTGCACTGCGGTCCGATGAAATGCTGCCCGAGTTTGCACGCCAGGATAGCTAAAATGATAAAAGCGAAGATGGACAAAATTACCACGGCAGCGACGTACGTTGAGTCGGTGGTTGCGTTGTCAATTTTCTTACTCGTTTTCTTATCAATTTTAATGTTCTCAGGATAAGGAGCATCGCCCTTCGGTACAACACCATAGGGAAAAAGTCCGTTTACGTTGAACCACTTTGCTGTAAATTGGGAAGAATTCGATTCTGTAGAAACAACGGTGATGATCATAAAGTTCTTGGTAGTATGCGACAGAGGTGGAGCGCCAGATTTGGCGCCAAATCCGCAGGCAACTTTTTCACTCTTTTTGCAACAATCGGGCGATGTTTCATCGCCGCTAAACGTCGCGTTATTCAGGAAGAGGTAATTGTCATCGCAATCTCCAGGAAAAGAAAACTTAGTGAACAGCAGCTTTATATAAAAACCAGGATCGTCAGTCCATAAAGTTCTGCTGCAATGCACGGGCCCTATGTAACCAGTGTTTGTATTTTTCGGGTATTTTATCTCACCAGTGGCCCGTCCCGTCACGTTTATCAGAATTGACCCACAATCCTTTTCGTCGCTGGCGTCTCGGCAGTCAGCAACGCAGTCGCACCTTCTGCATATATCAACAGACTCCTTGTCTTTGCAGTTAAAGGTTCCAGTGTCATTGCAGTGATTGGTTACACAGAAGCCTGGAAAGTGAAATCACATCGGTCAGCGGCATCGATCAGAGGATGAAGCAAATGCCCAGCCTGTTATAATTACGATAAACGGTGAAAACGAAAAGGTATTGGGCTTTTATTCGTTCGTCTTCTCGCGGACTTTTCGCGCCAAAGAAAATTCGTGGTTTACACTTAAGTCGTAACAAAATTCAGAAGCATTAAAAAACAGATTTCGACTCCAAAATGTTTATGGAATCGTGGAGAGTTTAAAACTGCACATCTGAGCCAAATTTTGAAACGCAAGAGCATTTCGTTGAATTAAGAGTTATAGGCAAACGAGTATTAGACATTTTTATTAAAAATGTATGGAGCGGCCATCTTGAATTGGTGTCCCTAAGGGACACAAACATGGCAGCAAAAACTTCAAAGTGGCACCAAAAATCTAATCGCAAAAGATTGGATTCACTATAATTTCCATTAGATCGGCTTGTAAGTATCTATAATGCAAAAAAAAAATAAATAAATAACTTTCAGCTGGTTCAATTTTTCAGGCTAGTTCAATTTTATTTATTTTCACGGCTTATCTGAAATAGCGTGACGAATTGCGTGACACATTTAAAACCTTTACAAATCGCAAAACATAAAAAACCTGAAACTTTCAGTGAAGGAATGTAACACTTGTATGTATTCACATACCGTATTAGAAACAGCTTTGCAGGTGTATAGTTTATTTTTTTGAATTTTTATGACGTCGTGTACAAATCAAGAAATGCTCGCAGTCTGACGTGTTTCCCGTCGCCTGAATAACCGAAATGATTGCTACTGTTAGGAGAAACTAGATGCCGATCACTATTGTTGCACTGCTTTATTTTGCACCTGCCGTTGCAGTAGATCAATTACAGCATTGAGAAATCATATTTTGATCCCGCTGGGAAATGTTCACTTGTCCTTATATTTCAACACGTTTTTCTTTTCTTTTTTTTATTTGTTTATATCTTTTTAGTTTGATTTACTGCGCAGTTGAAGCTATTTAAAATTTATTTATTACCGTTCCAGTTTGTCAAAAAGAAACGTCCAATGACATTGGCCCGATTTATACTGGAGACGGATGATCCGTCTGGACGAACTTGGGCAAACATTCGCTAGTTCGTCTGATAATCCGTCTGTGTATAAACACGGGCAAAGAGACGGATTATCCGTCTACACGAACTATCTGCTTAGTTTGTCTCCCAAGACGAACTTAGCAGATAGTTCGTCTTAACGGATAATCCGTCTTTTTTCCCGTGTTTATACACAGACGGATTATCAGACGAACTAACGAATGTTTGCCCAAGTTCGTTCAGACGGATCATCCGTCTCCAGTATAAATCGGGCCATTTATTCCTTGCAAATTAGCATAATCTCATTGTGAATAATAACATTTACGGCTTTTCGTTCAAATTTTGTCGGTTTTCTTTGCCGATAAGGAAATTTGAACCAGTTTCATCTGAGCTGAGAACCGAGAAAAGAAATCGATCGCATTATCAGTAAAAAACGACCGCGTATTAAACTGAAAATGAAGTTTAGTACGTTTTGAATATAGTCACCAAGATGTAGATAAATTAAATAGAAATAAAACAAAACAAAAAACGATTTTAACGATTCAGACAATTAAAAAATCAGGATCTTCACCGATCGTTCACTGACAATGATCGACAATGGATCTTTATGTTCGAAAAGACTTCGGAGCGATTTTAGAATATCCGGTCACTTATTAAAAACGTTTGGTAGCACAAGGCATATAAGTGGCCGGGTTTTTTAAATTAAAATCCATTCCGATCAAGTTATCGATCGATCACGATATTTTAAAAACACTACAACATGTAAGGAAAGTATATGCTCACCTGAAGCGCTTTCACTTGATTTGAAATCATCCTCGACATACGAATTAGAACCCCAATTCCCATCATTTTGGCACGTTAATGTTTCAAGCCAGCCGACCTGCCGGAATCCTTCATTACAAACAAATTCAGCTTTTTCTCCGGGCTGAAAAACGTTGTTATCACGACCGGCTCGCCACTTTAACATGGCGTCTGCCATCGGCGGTTTTGGGGATGTACAATTCTTCGCCGGTGTCGATTCAAAACTTGAAGATGAACGTTTATCGGGCTGAAGGTTTCCTTTTGAAACGACTGATAAACTTATTATGAGCAGACAAACAGTAAATAATATGGATTGCATCGCCATTGAGATCAAAACCATTTTCTTTCCTCCTTTTCAGCTTCCGTTGCGTGACTGAAATATGTACATCAGTTTGTAGCTTTGAAGTTCACGTGACGTAAACTATCAATGGGAATGGCGAGTCTAGCCAAACGACAGAAATAAATAAGTAGCCCATGCGCCTGCTACGCAGGCTACCGGTGAGCAAGCTCTCTTCTTCTCATGGATTGGAAAACGAAAGGCTCAAAGTCTGTGCCAAAAAAAGTACATTCACTTCCAGCTCAAAAATTAGGCTCTATTTATATGCCCCCCCTCCCCCTCCCCCCCTCCCCCTCCCCCCTCCCCCTCCCCCCCCTCCCCCTCCCCCCCGAGACATCTTTGCCGAGTGTTTATATGAGGAATGTTGTCCCTGCTCAGTGACCGAGTTAAAGTTGACCCTACTTAATTATTCAAAACGCTGCGTAAATATTCAAATCTAAAAGTCCCCCTTTGTGGTCTCTTTTATTGAAAATTCCCCTTTATGGTTCATATTTTGTTCGAATTGTTTTTTTTTTAAACAAAACTGGCCAAAACTGGTCTCAGCGTGACAGGCAGAGTTATAAACTCCAAATACAGCTATCGTTTACCTGTTCTTTTGAGGCCCCGACCACTAATGCGTTTTCGTTTGAAAACGCATACGTTTTGATGCGTTTTCGCCTATCGTCCATACTAAAACGCCCGAAAACGCTGATGAAAACGGAGACTTTCCAAAACGGTTTCAAAAGTACGCATCGCTTTGAAAACGCTTCGTTTCTAGTGTGGAGAGGTGAAAACGGAGACTTTTGAAAACTTAGTTCATTGCTGATCCTGATCTGCTCAAAGATGCAGCTACATTTTGCTACTGTTTGTTCAAGTGGTCCTTGAAGTTTTACAAGTTATTGGACTTTAGAAAACGATGACGTAGAAAGCTTCACATGCCTCTACCTCTAGTGTGGACAGGTGAAAACGGAGACTTCGGCCTCGTTTCCAGGGCCTCTCTCTCTTCAGCTACGTCATCATCGGGAGAGACCCTGGTTGCGGCTGGTCAAGTGCCACCCTGTAACAAAATATTAAACATCTCTCCCGATGATGACGTAGCTGAAGAGAGAGAGGCCCTGGGAACGAGGTTGCGGAGACTTTTGAAAGCGGTGACGTCACATGCCATTGGTTCCAGTCCAAATCGAGCATCTTTCACCTTTAACACATGCGCAATGCTAGGTCCCAGTCGTTTTTGGTGACATTCATTGAAATTCTTAGCCGTCAGATTACGGTACAACTAAGGCGGGGGTCCACATGAAACGCGCCATTTTTCCGCCACTTGACATGGCTTTTACAATGGAAATATCTCGTTCACGTTTCAAGCAATCCAAAAACTCTATGTTCATCTCACGAATTTATGTCATGGCCATGGGGTGTTTTGAAAATTTTTGGATGATTTTGGAGTATGTTTAGGAGGAAATAGCTTTTCTCAAAGGATTTGTAAAATTAAGAGACGTACGCGTTGGTTTCAACTGTCTGTTGGTGTTCCAAAAATCATTTTCTTTTAACCTATTACAATTTAATTTAAATTTACGTGTACCCCCGCCATAACAGCTTTTGTAATTACCGGGCTGACCGTTTTATCGGTTACAAAGGATAGCAGGTATTCCTATGCCACTGGACCATCACTAGTGTTCGTCTAATAGCGGGTGTCGATCCAAGAGAGAAAAAGAGAGATGAAATAAAGGGGGGCTTAAGTACACAGGGACGGGGAGAGCTCCCTTACGCATAAACGCATAAACTCCCCAAGCTGGCTGGGATCGATGCCGGGTCGAAGCTCACTATTGGCATGCTGTAAGAGGCTTGATTTAGTAACTCAGTTTATCACACCGTGGTTGCTTTCTTTCCATAATAACGAAAAACACAACAAACTTAGATTGCGGAGAGTGAAGGAAAAATGGCCGGCAGAAAAAGGCCGCTCTCGGTTCGCATGCTCGTATTTTATTTGCGCGCCGTTTGCGATATCGCTCTGCCTCAATCTGAACTCGAATTTACCATCTTTCATATACTTGCGTTCTAAATGTTCCAATATTCGTGGGAATTTCCAGCAAAAAATACACAACGTATTTCTTTTCCCACGGCTCATTCCTAGCGTCGACGCGCGCGGAGCCCTTTGGCGGCCTCAAAGAAAAGTTCCGCTTGTATTGCAATTGGCGGCAAAAGGTGCAAAGCTAACCGCCTCGAGTTTTGCCTGCAAGGTCGCTTAAATATTACCACGATTCCTGGTTTTTACGAGAGACAACATTCCCAAGCTAAAAGTCCAAACACAAATGGAAGAGCTGAGTTCAGGCTGATTCGGTATGAACAAGCGCAAGTTCTGCGGAGAATTTAGACTGTTTTCATAACATTAATCGGTGACGATTCTCGGTGTCTTGTACTTGCGCTTGTACTTATGTTACTAATGAAAAAAAATTCTATTATCGTAAAAACTACGACAGCTGAAGTGTGAGAATAAAAAAGGACTTCAGCCATTAATTATTTTTCAGTTCCCATGCAGTCAAAATGCAACGAGCGCCACTTTTTTGAAGTCCGTTCTGGTCAATTGAAATTTGCCGGGGCATTGTCTCGCAAACTTCAAAGTCAGTCGGACTCTTCTCTGCGTCCTACCGGAAATTTATATAAAATTTATATATAATTTATATAAAACCTTACTGAACGATCAAAATAGTGTAATGCAACATAAATTTATAGTTAGTTCCCACCTCAAACTTTAATAACTTTCGACGGTCAACAGCATGCGTGATGGTCTTAATACTTTTTTTACCAACGTCGTGTTGTATATACAAACGCTTTTTGGAAACAAGAAAAGATTCCATCCGTCTACGATAGAAAACGAGCAGTCTCTTTTCTTTCTATGTTTTGGAGCGTGATGTCTGCGAGAAGAAGAAAAGAATAGTCTCGAGAATAGTTATAAATCACCTCGCGCGCTCTCGGATCTGAGGGAAAAAACTGCTCACAGTCTATATCTCGACGAAAATTTTCTCTCCTCTCCGCCAAATAACTGGCTTTTTCAGCTCTGTAAAAAATCCTCGCGAACTCAGAACGAAGATTTGGAGAGATGTCTGTATCATAAGTTGCTAACAATCGCTGCCTTTTTAATATACGATTGATCCAATCCGACAAGACTGCCCACAGTAACTTGCTTTTCCTTTTTGTCTTTTCATGAGAACGAATAGCCGCGAGAAGCCGCCGTTTATTTGCCAAATGTACCAAAATTACTCAATCTTGGCTAGCGCGCGCTTGAATCTGAGTAAAAAGGGCAACTACTCGCAGTCTTTAATCGAGAAATACAGATCAGCTGAGATCAGCAACATAAACTGGACCAATGCCGCCAAGACAGAACAAAATTGATTTGATGTATTGCAGGCCAGAACCTCTTTTCCATATCAATCGCTTCCGCGCGCGACAGTTTCCCAAGTGTGCGCGTATTAGCGAAATCAGCGGGCGATTTTATATTGTCGGTACTTCACATCTTGATGATCCTGATCTTTTTTGTGATAGTTTCTTTTAAAAATTAAGGACGCTGAAGAAAGATCAAGCTCATGGATCTCACATTGTGGAAGAGACAAAAGTTTAAGCGCGGAAAGTAACGCCTGAAACGAGAAAATATGACTGAAGACCGAGAGGGAGAGGATCGATCGGGCGTCGCCTTATTAAAGTTTTTAGGTAGCTTTCCTTCTTTCTCACCAATCTGGGTAACTAGAAAAGCCTTCAGGATAGGTACTTTTGCAGGGTAATAGACCATCGTGAAGTCTAATACTGTTAGCGCAGATGTGTCGTTTTGATGAATCGGAAAATAATTAATAAAGGTCGATTGTATCGCATCCCGCGCGCCATCCGCCTTCAAGAAGCAAATCGTGGAAACAGAATGAAACGTGAGAAACTTCTGAAACTTTCATTCGATTTTCTTCTTCAAAATTGTTTACCCCTATATTAAATAAATCCCCAGTGACGCGGGTTCAACGAGATGGCTAAAAAAGTTGTCTTCCGTTTTAACGAAACAGGCAGCGACTGCGAAGCGCGGAGCAGAGCGACAAACGCGCGAGAACAACTCGTTCGTAACACCAAATAATTTCTCACGCCTTTAAAATTCTTCATGTTAAGGGTTATCGAAAGATGTCCTTATCTTAAATTTGATTTAAAATTTCTTCTAAAAAGGACAATCGAAAGTGCACTGAAAAATTTGAAAAGCAATTGCGATGCGTGAGTCATGGGAGTGGCAATATGACAAGAGAGTCGAAACTAAGGCAGCTGTCCTCGAATTACCTGTTTTTGTTAACCGGATTATCCTATAGTTAGTTCTTATAATAACTTTCGACGGTCAACAGCATGCGTGATACCTTTTTTTATCAACGTCGTATTGTATATACAAACGCGGCTTTCTGAAAACAAGAGAAGATTCTATCCATCTACGATAGAATACGAGCAGTCTCTTTCTTTTTCTATGTTTTTGGAGCGAGAAATCTGCGAGAAGACGAAAAGAATAGTCGCGAGAATAGATATAAATCACCTCGCGCGCTCTCGGATCTGAGGAAAAAACTGAAAATTTTCTCTCCTCTCCACCAAATAACTGGCTTTTTTAGCTCTGTAAAAAATCCTCGCGAACTCAGAACGAAGATTTAGAGAGGTCTGTATCATAAGTTGCTGACAATCGCTGCCTTTTTGATATACGATTGATCCAAACCGACAAGAAGTAACTCGCTTTTCCTTTTTTTCTTTTCATGAGAATGAATAGCCGCAAGAAGCCGTCGTTAATTTGCCAAATATACCAAAATTCCTAAATCTTGGCTAGCGCACTTTTAGGGCAACTACTCGCAGTCTTAAATCGAGAAATGCAGACCAGCTGAGATCAGCAGCATAAACTGGACCAATTCCGCCAAGACAGAACAAAATGATGTATCCGCATCAATCCATCGCTTCCGCGCGCGACAGTTTCCCAAGTACTGTGCGCGTATTAGCGAAATCAGCGCGCGATTTTATATTATCGGGACTTAACATCCTGATCTTTTTATGATAGTTTCTTTTAAAAATTAAGGACGCTGAAGAAAGATCAAGCTCATTGATCTTACATTGTGGAAGAGACAAAAGTTTAAGCGCGGAAAGTAACGTGAAACAGGAAAAAAATTGACTGAAGATCGAGAGCCGGGGAGAGGATCGATCGGGCGTCGCCTTATTAAAGTTTTTAGGTCACTTTCCTTCTTTCTCAGCAATCTGAGTAAGTGGAAAAGCCTTCAGGATAGGTACTTTTGCAGGGCATTAAATAGACCGTCGTGAAGTCTAATGCCGTTAGCGCAGATGGGTCGTTTTGATGAATCGGAAAATAATTAATAAAGGTCGATTGTATCGCATCTCGCGCGCCATCCGCCTTGAAGAAGCAATTCGTGGAAACAGAATGAAACGTGAGAAACTTCTGAAACTTTCATTCGATTTTTTTCTTCAAAATTGTTTACTCCTATAGTAAATAAATCCCCAGTGACGCGGGTTCAATGAGATGGCTAAAAAAGTTGTCTTCCGTTTAACGAAACAGGCGGCGACAGCGAAGCGCGGAGACAGAGCGACAAACGCGCGAGAACAACTCGTTCGTAACATCAAATAATTTCTCACGCCTTTAAAATTCTTCATGCTAAGGGTTATCGAAAGATGTCCTTATCTTAAATTTGATTTAAAATTCCTTCTAAGAAGGACAATCGAAAGAGCACTAGAAAAATTTATTTTGAAAAGCGATGCGTGAGTCATGGGAGTGGCAGTATGACAAGAGAGTCGAACTGAGGCAGCTGTCCTCGAATTACCTGTTTATGTTAACCGGATTAACCTAAATATATCTTGATCAGATTAGATCGGCCGAACTGTCAAAGAACCGAGGTGTTTCGGTGTTTCGCGTTTTTAACAAGCCGCCACACTTCTGATTTCCTTTCGACATATACATGACACGTCGCATAAACCAGAACACAGCAGTCCATTTTCTCAGTAGCAACAATATCGTAAATTCCACTTGCATTGAAACATTTGATTCTCTTTCTAGCGTTACTATATTAAACTAGATAAGATGTTTAATTTCCTTTTTGCTCCTGTGAAAGGAAAGAACATTTTCGCGCCTTCCACAACGAGCGTGAAAAAAACGTGTCGGCATGCTTCTAATTAGACGCAATTGTCCATGATGATTATTCGTCCGTGCGAGCGTGATACGCGTGCGGTGTGCATTTTATTATAAACTTTCATTTTGGCTTTTTCAAAACAAGAAAAACTCTATTTTCATTCTGGATATTCGAAATGTAAAGCCACATCCTGTTGACTTTGCAATACGGCCTTTATTGCGACTCTTGGGTTATATCGGCTGTTATTTTAAGGTTGCTATGCTAATTTGTTAATGAAATGTCTCCACCCTGAAAACATTCAAATAAACAGGATAATGAAATGTCACACCTCAACCGTGGGAAAATAATGTATCAAACTTCTCCAAGTTCCATTTTGATAGATGAGATAATAAGAACCTGTTTATACTTTCTTGGATTTCAGTTGTATATGTCAATGATTAGAATGATTAGCTAGCTTGGGGTGCAAACAAGGGACTATCCCAGATAATTACACTAATCGTGAAATTATGCACTTGACATGACGGAAAAAGAAATTCAAGAAACAGATGATTTTCTGCAAAATTAAAGCATTGTTGCTCTTGCAGGTGTAGTTTTTGTTAATATTTATTGCGAGATCAACACTATATCATTTATTTTGATCCGTATGAAACTTTGGACGTGTTGTTAACCCGGGTTGTTAATATATTTTTTGTTTTTTGCCAAGTTTCTCTGGAGAATGTTTTGGAGTTTGCTGTCAAGTTGTAGTTGCGGCCTTTTTTATCTATCGAAGCTGTGATCTTGCGATAATTCGTTCTTTTGAAAGCAGCAGGATGATACCATCAACACCGATTTATCAAATGAAGCCACTCAAACCACCCACTTTGAAATTCGTTACTACATCTTACAACTTCCGGTGAAATACAACATTTCTTCGCATCGAAGCTTTATTGTTACTATATATTCCATAACCGTTCTAAAGCAATAAAAATGACAAACCTTTGGAGTATGTCACCTCTGATTGTTCGATTTTACAAACACATTGTTATCTTTGGAGCAAAGATTCGAAAATTGTTTGTTCCTCTGGGAAAACTTGTCATTCATTGTGCTGTGAAATTGACCCTAATTACAGCATAATTGATGTCAACTGGGGTATAAATAACTGGAAATGTTGCGGTCGGTATCCAGTTCCCACGTGTAAGCCGCTTGTACAAGTCCAAAAAATCATGGTAAGCAAGTTTATAGGGAATAGATATTTTTAACCTCTCGAAATGCCTATCTCTCTGAGATTTTTGCTTAATATCGCACTTGACTGGGTTTTCAACTGGAAACTTAACATTCTGAGTAGCATCGCTGTCTCGAAATGAGGGCTCATAAATGAGTTGGGAAAATGGAACGCAGTCCGCCACGCTAGCAGTTTTTTGGTCTTTGGCATGGAAAGGAAACTTGCAATAAGTACAGCGTTTGCTTAACGTTTGTTCATAGCGTTTGCGAAAGACAGATCTAACCTGTGCTTTGGTTACTTTTTTCAGGAGAATTACCAATCGACATACCTCTTCGGGAAGCGATTCCCAAACCGTCTGTTCGTTGGAGGATTGCCTTTAAATGTAAGTTGTTCTTCGATGGATTATTTTCACTGTTGCAATTTCAAGAACTCTGTTGTTTTTTAACGTGAAAGGGTTAGGGCAATTTTTGCGTTTAACCGAGCGTTTTCCTCTTGAAAGCCGCGAGCGGCTGAAATTGCAGACCGACGCGATCACCAGTTGTTTATTCTCCGAACACAAATTAGCTGACTTAAAGTACTATAGATTGCAATTATGTTCCTGATTACTGTCTAAAGAGGCACTAAGCTGATTTATTTCTGTTATTTCGCAAAGCAGACGGGATGTTTGTTTAATTTGTCAGAAAAATAGTTTAAAAACATGACCCGATCAAAATTATAAACATGGTGCACAAGCTATCATTGAATCGCGGGTTAGATTAACATTTGCTACCGAGAAGACAATAGCCTTGGAACGAGGTACATTCTCTAAGCGCTAACGCGTTATAGTTTTGATAGTAATTCAAGTTTGCTGCGAAAATCGACTTTCTTTGGTGTTGAGGAATGAGATTTGTCCAGAGTGATGATTGCGGTAATCGTGTTGAAGTTGATCCCATTGCAAGCTATTGCTGTCAAGTGGTTTCTTTCCTGTTGCAGTTTTTCTTGGCTTGTGATCATCGTAACTGTATGAATTCTTAATCTTTTTCTTGCCATTTTTTCAAAAGTCAGCTTTAAATTAAAAATGTTCATCGATCATCCCGTGCAAAAAGTGAAAAAAACGTGGCGATGAAGTTGAGATAATTCATGCAGCGAAAAGCGCGCGAAATGACGCGCTTGACTAATTTATTTTTCGCCACACCGGAAAGTTCTTCTGGGAATGTTGAAAATGGCGGCGGAAGAAAAGAATCACCTTTGTTGCATTTTATTCGTCATCAAAACCTCGCACAAATACTAAATTGTCATTATTTTAAGAAGTGTGGTGGCACAGTTGCTCAAATTAATAGTTTATTTCCTTTATTTGCAGACAACGGGCCAGGAACTTGGGGATTTTTTTGCGAATTTCAGTAATGTTCTAGAAGCTAAAGTCATAGTTGACGAGGATAATGTTTCCAAAGGGTAAGTTTGAACTAAAGACCTAGTGGAAATTGCTGATGCCATTTTGAGAGAGGGGCAAACACATCAAAAAAATTTAGTTGAGTAATTTTAAATTCACCAAATTAAATGCACCAGTCATTTGACCCTCTCCCCTCCCTTGCTTCCCCTACCCCCTCCCCCCAAGGACCTCATTTTCCCTGGTTTGTTGTACCCAGCATGCAAAAGAAGCAGTTGGGGTTGCACAACTCACTGATAATTTTCCAGTTTGCATAAAGCTCAATGGTAGTTTATTGTGTAGTTCCAGAAAATATCCATACCCCCCCCCCCCCCCCACGAAAGGTTTTTTGTTTTGCACTCCCCTCCCCCCAGGAATTTCCAATATTAATTTTTTAAAACACCCCTTTGGAAGTACAAATTGCTTCTTACTTTGAAGAAGGGGACGATTGACTCGGTTGTAACAATCTAGTTGTAACCATAGTATTGCAAAAAAATTGAACACTAAACAAAGTCGGTGGAAAACGTTAAGTATTGTTCCACATAAGAACGATAGTAAACTTCATTGTTCTGCGGCATTAGCTCTTTCCCACATACAATATCTTTGATTTCAAGAGTAGAGGAGGAGCTGATGGTTAATAATTATATTTCATTTCACTGGTAGTCTGGTGATGAGACTCTTCTGTTTTGTCCACCATTTTGAGTTCCAGATGCACATCATCGGACAAGCTTTCTTCTGGAGATTGTAGCCCTAGCTAACTAAAAGAGAAAACAGAAAAATTATAGCTTATCCCAATTGTTGGGAGCAATGATTTTTGTTTCAAAACAACATACGTAGGTATTTTTTCGTGCTTCGGATCGATCGTACGTTGTTTTCAGTACTTTGCAAGTGGTTCATCACCCTTTGGAAAAGTAGCTGAACATGAACACCCCCTACCCCTCGGAAATTACCGCCTTTGAACCCACCCCTTCCCCCTTAAAAATTTCCAGTGACCTTCAGCTGGCTGGGGGGGGGGGGGGAGGGGGTATGGATATTTTCTGGAACTACACATTCTGTTTGCAATCAACTGCAAAGGCAAAATTTTGTAGAGTATTTTGCAAGGTATTGTTAGGGCAGATATTGGTGCTGTAAAAGAACTTTAACCAGGCTTTTCGCTAGAAACCGAATAGTGGGCATCCTGAAGATATCTCCCATCATAACTTTTTAAAGGAGTAGGTGCAATTTTCATGAACGTCCACAGGATGCCTGCACACCCTGCTGGTTAAAAGCTTGACTGTAACATAAATGTCAAAATCCTGTCCCTGGGATAGCTGTTTCTGTGGCATTTAAAAAGTTTACCCAAATTTTCTTCTGGGTGGCATCCGGTTATGCTGACAGCCCTATATGTTAACATCCCCTGGGTAGCCTGCCCAAAATGGGTACAGAAAGAATGAGTTTTGGGACATTTATGCTTTCAACTTGTAAACTCCTGGGATTATGATGTTTAAAATAGTTCAATATTGCTAAACTGCAGTCTCATATAAGTGCTATTTTTGCAGATATGGATTCGTTTCCTTTCAAAACGCCAGTGATGTCAAAAATGTCACAAATATGGTAAGTCTGATTTGTGCTTTCTTAGATTTTTCTTCCAACAAAAAGTACATTGTACAATGTTTGGTGAATTGTTGCAATTCACTTTCTCTGCTAGGCAAGAGACCGTAAATTGACTAAAAAAAAAAACATTGCCTGACCCACTTTTAAGATTTACCTGAAGGCAATTAGAGGATCACTCTTGCTTCACATCTTACTCTCAAATATAATTCAATTTTATGATGATAATAATTATCATAAAATGGAATTACATTAATTATTTTATTATTTATGCTTTTTTTCAGGGCACCTTGTTCCTAAGAAATAAAAAATTAAATTTAGGACCGGCAGTGAAAAAGCAGGTATGACTAGCACTTCTATTGAGGGCACCTTCATAGTAGTAGCAGAAAAAAAACTTATAAGTTGGTTTATAATGTGTAATGCACATTAATGACTTCCAAATATTCATTTTTTGCTTAGTACCATATTTGGAAACCCCCTCGGTCCCTCAAGATGGAAGCAAGTTGTTCTAGCAAATTGAGTAGTGTTGATATTTTAATCTTGACTTTCCAAACATGGCTGGAGTAACAACTTCTTAGCAAATTGAATAATTGAAGCGTCCGGAGCATTACCAACCTATGTCGAATTTCAGACCTTTTTTGTCTTTTCGCACTTATTTTGCCTCATTTTTGGCATGTGACCTACAAATTAACTTCAAAACATACAAATTTGTATGCTGGTTTTCCCGTCATTTGGGAGGAAATAAACGTATATAAAAACGAAATTAACTAAACTAAACTACCTGAATAAAGACGAGTTCTGGCCCTCTAGTGATTTGACCGTACATCTGAGCGTAGTTCCTTCCAAAACTGTACGAAACGTACTCCAAATCGACACCATTAAAAGGAGATTGGCCGTGAGACTATGCGACCGCAATGCTCTTGACCAGTGCCAACAACCTGAATGAAAATACCGCTATTTACGTCTCTAGCACCTCTCAAAGAAACGAGTCGTGTTTCTTGTCCCACCTTGTGTCTAAATTGCTATTTTGCACTCGAGGTGAAAATAGACGTTGGTTGGCAAGACAGGGCCGGCGGGAAAGTCTGGAATCACTTCGGATCAGAAAAGGGGCAGCCGTTGTGAGTTGTGGCCCATTTGCCATCCTGTGCCGCAATCGAAATGCCCGAAATCTGAAGTGCTTCGAGACTTGTAATATTTTCGGTATTTTGTTTTGGTGGACATTCTGTCCTCGATGTCGCCATTGATATCCCGACATGCTTTGCGACACCTTTGCTGACTATTGACGATAAAAATGACGCGATTTTGAGGGAATGAACTTTGGGATAATTTTTTCTTGAGCGGGATTTAGCGGCACGGGCCCAAACTTGGCCATCTGTAGTGAAAAAAACTCGGCATAAAATCCAGAAATTCGGGTAAACGTTGGGATTCATTTTCTTGAACAGGATTCAACGGCAAGACGGAGTTTAGTTAATTTTTGTTTTTTGCATACATTATTACTCTAAAACGACGGAAAAAAACAGCATAAATTCTGAACAATGTTTTGCAATTAATTTGTAGGTCACATGCCAAAAATGAGGTAAAATGAGCGCGAAAAAAAAGGTCTCAAATTCGACATAGGTTGGACATGCTCCGACGTCTTCAATTGTAAGCTTGTTTTGAAGAGTACAAGAGATATTTGCACGTTTCAACCCACTTATGGGTTTCTGGTAGTGGTATGTGTATGTTCAAGTTTTATCTTTTGTGTTGATGACTTTGTGTTGTGTTGCAGATCCAGGGACCAGTAGACAACCCAGAACTGGTAGTTGGTATGTAGAGCTTTCAAGCTTTTTATATGTATTCTAGGCGGCGTTGTGACATGATTGTGCTTACCCGTTCGAAACAAGCAGATCTGTTTTTAGTCTGCTGCAGAAAAGAAAGAATTACACAGAAATAATTAAATAATAACCTACAGATATGGTAAATATTGAGTGTCAAAAAATGATACTTTGTATCTAAAGTTGGAAAATGGCTTCAAACCTTATAATTTGTGAAGAACTTAATATTCAGCTTTTAATTATCTTTGGATCAGAATTATTTTGTATACATAAAATAAATGAACCTCTATATATCTGCATGATAATTACAGCAGTTTTTACAACTTTAGGGTAAAGGATTTGTATCATTGAATTCTAATGAATGCTGTTCTCATTTCCTTTATAGTCAACTCCCAAATGCGTGGAGAATACTATTATCCCTTACAAGTACAGGCTCCAAATCTGGTCCAGCAGGTATAATAAGCTTGCTTCACTTCACTGTTCATTAACTAAAAGTTCATTTGTTTTTGTCAACATTAATTTTTATGGTGAATCAAGCTCCTGCATTTTGTTTATGGCATTTTGCAATTCAGGACAATTCATGAGAAATAATAAAATAATTGTTGGTTTCACTCTAGGGTTTCCAAGTACATCCTAAAATTTATTGTTCTTGAAACCTATTAAATGTGAGAGTAAAATGCACAGACTTAAACACAAAGTTCTGGTATAAAAGGAGCCTGGCCTGGCCATTCTCACCTCCAGTTGCCAATCAACTACTGAAGCATTAACAACTGACAAATAACATGCGTCATTACTAAGACCATTGCTAACACAATTTGGAAAAACTTTAAGAAAAGTTATATCAGAAGATTTTATGAACTTCTATTTCTTTTTTTTTTTGCTTTCAATTGGTAAAATCTTGGTTTAATGAGATTTTGAAGCAAATTATATTTACAGGATGCGGAAGTTAACCGCGTTTTGCGACTGAAAGACGCCTCAATTTGCATTTCACACCCAAAAGGTGTGAAATGGGGGAGGAGCCAAGCTTTTTATACCAGAACTTCGTGTTTAAACCCTACAGTGTGAGCTTGGAAATGTGTCTGTTTCAAGTATGCCACCAACTGTGTGATATTCACCACACTTGATAAGGCACTTGATGAAAATCAGAAGATGACTAAAAGGCATGTTGAGCCCACAATGGGGCTGCAAATAACAGTCGGTCATCAAACATGTCTGACCAAAATTTGCCAATGTCCGACAAAATCGCAACCGTGGTCGGACATTATCTCCGGAAAACTTGCAATTGCCTGACAGTATTTGAAATTGCCCTATAATGCAATGCAAACCCTTGAGCATTGAATATGTCATGTATGCCTGCTTGTAATGTCTGACCAAATTTTTCATTTGTCTGACCAAGATGGTGCCCAATCGGACATAATGTCCTTTCAAGAAAAAATAATTCTCTGCAGCCCTGTACAATAAATAATGGTCACTTGCCATACCCATGGGGCTGGCATTGGAAAGAGGGGAGGGGAGGGTGGGGAATTGGATGCAGGTGGGGGAGGCAAAGCAAAAGAAATATTTAGGGATGTAAGTAAGATATCCAACAGGTGGACTTTTGTTCATCACAGGCGGAAAATTTGGTAAAAAAGAGAGAGAATTAAGCAGACACAGTTTTCCAGGCAGAAAAATCAAGAAAACTCAGTCTTCAGGCGGTTATTTTTTCTGCCTTCCTGTTATTTACATCCCTGTTATTAGAGAGCATCGAAATGTTTCATATTTACGAGTTAGCTCATAGAAGCCTTTGATTATTTATTACAAGGTTGGTGTGCTCAATTATATGATAATTTTCTTTTCAGGTACCAGTAATTCCATGTGAACCTTATGTCCCACAAGGGATGGTAAGTTTTAAACTTATGGTATAATTATTACCCCTTATTATAAGTAAATTAGGATGTGAGATATAAAACACGAGGAAAATTGTTTCATCAAGATTTCCAAACACCTAGAAGTGGGTTGAAAAGACAAGCTGCAGCCAAGTTTTTTGAACTCACTTTAAGGTGTTGTGAATGGTACCTGATGAAACAACATTTTGATTGTTTGATGTACATGTAGCTTCGCAAACCGACTGTATACACAGAAAAAAAAAAAACGGAAATAAAATTGCCAAAATCTGTGCCATAACTGATATTTGTATGTTACTCAACCTTCTTTTTTTGTTTGTTTTTGGATATTAGGTTTACAACCATTATGCTCAATTTCCATATGGATACACTAGTGTGTATGGACATGCACATCAAACAGCTAGTAAGTAGCATGGGATTAGCGCAATCACTTGCTTTGTTTTGTGTTGCTCCCTTAACGCCTGTTTACACAGGCAATTTTTCGTGCAATTTTTGTTTCAATTGTCGATAATATTATATTATTAGAATAACTTTAATATTAATAAAGCACAAAATACATGTGTATTAGCCTGTTGCAGGCGTTTAGATTGCAGGAAGCAGCGAAAAGAGGCGCTATAGGGTCGGCACGAGGGAAAACTGGGAGAGAGGTGAAGAAACACCTGTGAAATTAATTTTAGAAAGCTCACGCCACCCACTTTTGACCACGGACGGCGGCAAAGTAGTTGTGGTTTTCAGCTGTCAATCAAACTCGTTGTAGATTTCCTGGGAAATAAGATTCCATTGCACGTATTCGCTTTCCATGTCAGAAACACTGCGTCCTTTTTATCGAACAATTTGCAAGTCCACCCTTCTATGTTTTGTAGGTTTTGCCAAAAAAATGTTAAGTGCTCGGGAGCCAAAGTTCTGCAAATGTTCTTATTTAGCTGGTTTTGGAAAACAAGGATTTGGGCAGTTTTCGGGTGCCAAGAGTCTGGTCTTGGCCAATATAGCACGTGAAGTCGGGAACTGCAGAAGCAGAAAGGATGTAGGCGTCTTAGATCTGAGTCTCAAAATGTGGTAGTCTAAAATTCCACTGCAGTGAAATCATAATTCATGCAATAATTTTTAGCTCCTTAGTTAGTTCTGTAGTCGAGTAGTGTGTCTCAGTGAAGCTTTGATAAACCTCTGTTGTTTTGTGATAGTGTTATTTGATTTGGCATCAGACAGATAATCTACAGCATGGTTGCTGTTTTGTAAATCTCACGGATGCTTAAATTCTCACGTTCATTCCTTCTTTCCTAGTAAGTTCTTACGTTCAAGGAATGAGACAATTTAATATCCTTAACTGGACGAGCGGAGCAACCGCAATAGGGCATTTGCATGATGACGTCATATGACTACAACTGCCAGAATCCTTCAGTTTTTTGTTTTGTATAGTGCAAATTAGGGCTTAATTGTTGTTTAAACCGCACTGGGATTACAAAATTTAAATAAGAAAGGAAAAACGAAATGAATTCTGGTAGTTGTAGTCAAATGACGCCATCGTGCAAATGGCCTATTATCGTAGAAACAGCTTTTCTTTGCAATACAATTAACCTTGAACAAAAGTTAAAAGATCAAGCTCTTTCCAAATCCTGTTGGAAGAATGGCGAAGACATCTCTTCCCAGACTGCAACAGGTTTTGAATACAATCTTTTTGTTCTTTATGTAAACTATCCACATGCAGGAAATCTTTAAGCGCTTGCTGTAATACAGATTCAAACCGTGCGTGGGCATGACTCGATGGAGGATGACCTTTGCACGCCATATTGCATTTCTTGTCTGCTTCAACAACGCTGCAGTGTTGACAACAGGTGTCAAATTTGGCCAATTAGAGGGTATACCAGACTTTGGTATACCACCACAAGCTTTTTAAAATAAATTTCACATGCCAGGCATTTTTTCGCCTCTTTCCCCAGCCTCCCCTTGTTTTTTTGCCACAAACTTAACGCCTGGAACAGGCTTCGTGTGCATATGATGTATTGATGCCATTTCTGTCGTGTGCAAGTTTGCGCATCTTCAAAACGCATATGTAAATAGGCGCTGATTACAGTGCAATTTGGGTGCAATTTGTTGTGTGACATCACAGAAGTTTCAAACACTTGCAACAAAAGTTGCATTGGAGAGCGCAACAAAATCGCACGACTGTGTAAACAGGCCTTTAGACAAGAAAGTTTGCTCCACATTGTCTCTCTTACCCAGGGGTATAAATAACAATGGGTACCTGCAAACCAAAAGCCGAGAGTATAAGTTCAAGGTCTGTTATTTAAGTCCTGCATGAGCTTTGCAGGCTGATTTTTCCACCTTTTCTCATTGTGGAGTGTTTTGTCCGTTTTCAGCACCAGAGTCTTACCTGCTGTCACAGCCTGGTTTATATGATCCAGTCCCATCAAGTACACACATGCCAGTAAGTTTTCTTTCAAACCAAATATCCTCAAGTTGCTATTAACAAGTAATAAATAAAACATTTACAGCACTTTCAAATGGCTCTACGTGTAAATGTTGCATTTTGCAAATGCCTCATTTTTCATAATACCGCTTAGGTTGTCAAAACGTCGGTCATTGTCAACAACAATATTTCTTTTCAGAACTAAACCAACCTGGATGATCACAGTCTACAGACTAAACTTGCATAGTATTGGCACATTTTGTGTTAAGTGTGCTGAATATAGTCTTTGTAATTTTGCAAGCTAAGGCAGTCAATACATGTAAATCACTTTAACATCCAGTTTAATGTCCCAAATGCTATTAGTTTATTTTAAAAAAGAACTTCTATTGATTGCAGATCAGGCATCAACAAAGGAGAATGCAGGCTCCGAGGTTTAGAACGAAGCAAAGAGCCAATTAAAAAGCAACGAGCCAATTAAAAGAAGCCTGTGAACAGCCTTCTTTTTGGGGGAATTGGGTTAGGTTAAAATCCCTCTTCCGCAGTCCGCGCTAGGCTCACTTCGCTCGCCGATTTTAACCTAACCCAATTCCCCAAAAAGAAGCCTGTTCACAGGCTAGTTCAGCAAGACAAAATAGTTCTGCACTGTAGGCCACAGATGACAGGCCTATGATTTGTATGCAAAGCTGTTAAAAGCATATGTGCATGAAAAACTCTGCAGTGCTACACCTTCTGTGGCAGTCTTATTTTTTTTTATGCTTGCACAAGGCTTTTACATGATTCACTTATGGAATTTTAATGCTTCACTTATGAACATTTTCTATTCACTTTTTTAGTCTTTTAAAGCATTTGTATCTTAGCTTAGTCTCTGTGCAAATTCCATCCTTTTAATCACATTTAAATCTACAAATATGAGTATTTTTTTACAGACTTCTTTTAATGTCAACTATGTATTTTTCGAGCTGGTTGACCCTGTTTATTTCCACACATGACGACATTAAATATCTAGATAGATTTTGTTGTTCATTGCGAATGCCTGTTTTCTTGACAGCATGGTAATGTTTGGTAAACAGAAATAAAGTCTTGCCTGGGATTAAAGTCATTAAAAGAGAGAATTTGCACACAGACCATTTGGGTATTTTATACCCAACAATTCAGAAATTTTTAAGAGCAGATATCAGATAACATGGAATAACCTTCTTTAAATCAAAAGATGTAATTGTGGATCTTGCCTATTTTTTCGCTTTTAAACTTGAAACACCGTGCACAAATAGAAAGTCTGACTCGAGAACATGTTATTCTTGTAAATTTTTTTGTGAATATTATAAACCAATTACTGATGACATGAGAGATGTATTTTTTATTGATATCCCAAGGAATCAGCATGTTAACAGTCCTTCTTTTAAGGCTATTTATTTTTGTATCAGTATGTATTATAGTGAATTTCCTTGATTACAATATTTCAATAATGTGTATTTTAAATAAGAATTTAGCTTGAGTAGTACAAGTGATTTCCTAAAACGAAGACGTGAGGAGCTTTAAAAAGACAGTGATAGCTTTACAAGCACAACATTGGCTTATTTGGGTGTCTCGACGTGTCGAAATGAATAAAAACGTGTGATACCTTTAAGCTGTGTCCTTGTTCCGTCTGTAATACATAGAATAAATCCATTTTCATCTTCAGCATGGATAATTCTCTTTTCGCGCCATTTGTTTCTTTCATATTTCGTAACCAGTCCCCAACTTGTTCTCGGGAAAGCTGGATAAAGCAACTCTGCAAGCACCCGATTCACATAATATATAGATAAGCTGAGCCTAACAGCGTAACTCTCTGAACAGAAAGCCGATGAAAAGCTTAACTAAGGTCGGAAGCACAAGAATCAAGATTGACAACCGGGCTATTTTTCAATTTTAGCAATTCTCAAAAACAGTAAGCTTATTACATGACCAACTTCACCGTACATTTAGACCGTACAAAAGTTCACAAAACAGCTTTTTCTCGGTCCAGAATAACTAGTTTGACTTATTTCCGAATAAAATTCACCTGTTGCGTATAAAAAAAGCCCGATAAACTAATTTGGAAATCAAAATTGCAAAAAATACACAAACATTTGCATAAGGCGACGCGAGTGAAGAAAGAACTATCCAAGTCTTGTTTTGTTTACAAAATGTCAGACAACTCGCTAAACTTCAATAAAGTCGAGTCATATGTGGTGTAGTTCACCGTTATACGATCAGTTTCATAATGGGGCTAATCGTCTAGATATTGGGGGCGAAGATCGGGGGCGAGTAGTCTGGGGCAAATTGTCTGGGGGGCGAGTTGTCCGGACACTTTATTCAAATCTCCATTAGTTTATGTTTAAAATCAAAACGCGTACCATTTATAGCGCAACGAGGCCGAGCTGTCTTCGATGAAATTCAACTGAATAAATATGTTTAAAAAAAATACAGTTCCTGTATGTCAGCTAGCCCTCGTTGGTGTAGTGGATAGGGTTATTAGTTATAAAGCAAACGAACCGGGTTCGGGGCATACACCCTCCTGATCTCTAAAAAAAGGAGTTTTACTTTATGTAAAATGTTCAAGTGAAAGACAAAAGACAGTTTAAGGTCAGCTCTATTTCAGTTATTTCTCAGCGAGTAGGTGAATTGGGCCTACTTTAACCGCTTGCATGCCGGCGGTGATTTGATGTTAATTAGACTCGCTTTATATATATGGTTAATTATATGCGAATCGGCTGAAGCAAGCTAGTAGAGTTCTATCTCCGTTAATTTGCATTTACACCCTAAGGCTGGCACTTTTCCGTCTTCCAACAGACGGGTACGCCTCAAAATAAAATGTTCAATTTGCATGCAGTACATTTTTGGCAAATGTATTTGCCGTTTTCTGCAAAGTATCATAGTCAAATATCAAAATTCAGTGTTGTTTTGAGAACGTTCCTGACTTGACTGAAACGGAAGACCTTGGATAACAACGGCCTGGACCACCTCGGACGCCTTATTGAGACTTATATAACGGAGTAACTGGTTAGCTTTCAGTTGAGGTTGGGGTTAGCAGTTTATATAGTTAAATTTAGGCCTAAGCAACCCGAGAAGCTAGGTGGTACAGTGGTACGGTAGACTATGTAAGACTAGCTAAGGTCACAGGTTCAATCTTGAGTGGGGATTTTAGATTTTCTTTTTTACTCTTAAAAATTTATTGAAAATAAAATTCTAGATGTCGACATTACGTTATATAATTCTCAATAAGTGTCCGAGGTGGTCCAGACCCTTGTTATCTAAGGTCTTCCGACTGAAACGCCGTCTTTACGAATTCAGATCCTATATAGTTCAGCCACACAAGCAGCGGGAGTTTAGTACTTTAGAGAAAAAGCGTAGTTTGAAGCAGAACGCCGCCGACTTTTTACTAAGGCCATTCCAATAAAATGTTCAGCTTCTTATCGCCCGACTGACCCAAATGTTAAAGGGGCATATCACGAGATTTCACGCGTGGCTCTGTTCACTTTTCTTGCACCGGAATTTTAGACATATCACTGTTAAAAGTGATTTTTTCTCTTTCTTCCGGCTATCAAAACGGATTTTTTGATTCAACAAATACCTCCACTTCTCGACGGCCTTTTTGAATTTGCGTAATCAAACTTGAAAACGTGGGCCGACGTTTTCAAGTTTCGACCTCGTGATACTGCCCCTTTAAGCTTTTAAACTCGACTTGCTACTTTTTTTTAGCGAACCACTTTCGTGAGAAAGAGGACAACGAGAAACAAAGTACCTCTTTTTACCGCGGTACGGTACTAGATCTTAGAAGGAGAGTATTAAGGAACTGTCCTATTACATGCTATAATCTCCTGATCTAACAGTAAAGTTCATTTTCCATTCGACATAATTTTATGGAACATGGTTATTGCTTTTTAGTCAAAAATTCTGGTTGCAAAAATTTTATAGTTATTGCCTGGTTATCAATGTACTGACTTACGTCCCTTTCGGACTTTGACTCCTCCATCCTCGCTTTCTGAAAAAACAAAACAAAAAACAAACAAACAAAGGTTGACCCTGGAGCCAAATACACTAGCGAACATATATAGACCCCGGGGTTGCGAATCCGTTGGCGGAACTACCGTATTTCCTGGAATAACAGCCGTCCCCCGATTAATCCCCCCCCCCTCGAATAGGCGCAAACGTTTGGTGCCGAATATTGGAAATAATCGCCTCCATCGATTAATTGCCTCCCCTTTCTTTCACATCCTCCCAGTCAAGTTAAAAATTCACTTCTTGTATTAACAATCATTTCCATTACAGAAAAGCAGGAGCCTGAGAAAAGTTACAAAAGCACAGGTTCGTGTAGTTTTTCGAAAGTGACATTCGTGTATTTGACTCTTTCCTAATTCCTTTATCAGCTTGGAGCTATTTTATTAGCACATCATCCTCGTCCCCTCGATTAATCGCCTCCTCTAGAATAATCGTCCCCTTTTGGAGTGCATGAAAAATATTCATCGCCCATGGCTATTATTCGAGGAAATACGGAACCTTTCGTTGCCATCCGGTAGCAGTGCCGAGATTATCCGGCAGTTTCACTTGAAAATGGCATGAAAATGACAAATGAAAATAACATGGAAAGTATCGCGTGACAATCGGCTGCAAGGACTTTCCGAGCTGAGGTATCCCCTAAAATCGTGGTATTTTTCGGCCTGTGTGGTAGGCGTTGGGATGGGTCCTTTTCCTCCCCCTTTATCAGATCGCTGTCAAGGCTTGCAGGGCAAGCCCCTTTTTCGCGGGAATTTTCCCCAAATTACCCACAAGTCATTGGAAAAGCCGTTTTACGCAAGCGCAGTAACACCCATAGTATTTCTCTGACGCAAAGGGTTTACTCTGATACAAACATGTCTGGCTTGTTAGTTTCATTTTCGAAGGGTTTCTACTGTTTTCAAGCTGATAGGCCATGGAGAAGGGTTACAGCGGTTTGAGGAGAACGTAAGTGCCTTGCAATTGGGCTTGCTGAACTTCTACTCAGACTATAAATGCATTTTTGTGGAATTTTGCAGGCGAAAACGTGCACACTCGACGAAGTGTCCTTGTTGCTACTCATCCGAGGAAGAACAGGAAAATCATGCAAGCGCTAAGAAAGAGGTGAGCTGATTTGCTGTTTGCTAAGTTGTAAATACACGATCTATGTCGGTACAGTAGAAGTGTTGTGTCATCGTTTTGGAGAATGGGTGGGACGGCAGCCAAAAACTCGGCAACAACAGTTTTTGATCGGTCGTTTGTTGTGAAAAGTCGTCCCCGGCGACCATGTGACAAGCACGGAAGCAAGGAAGAATTGAATGACTTTGCCGTATTTTCGCCGAAAATAGCTTCCCAGAAAGGACTAATCTAGTAAAACTAGCGTCCTTTGTGATACAGAAACGATTGTGGATCGAAAATGCCGCACAGTCGCGTTTTTTTAGTTGCAAAGTATGCTTTTGCGCTTTGTACAATTTGCTAGCTTCAGCTTGCAAGGGATGTGCCCGCATGGAGTCTACAATACTTGTTTGTTTATTGGGTGATGTTTCCAAGGCTCTATTTATCGTTGACATTGCAAGATCTAGTTAACCTGTTGTATTTTTCCGTATTTTTTAGTGTTGTAAATTAGCTTTCTGACAAACAGCCCACAGGCGATCGGGCAATATCTTAGTTTTCTTGATCGTTTTGGAGTCAAGCAAAATATAAGCTAACACGACCAATAAATTTCAAAAGAAAATCTGTTTGATTTCGCAAAGCAGTATATCCCTTTTATTGCAATATTAATTTACTTTGTCTTCCTTATTTGAAATGACTTTATCCGGGGACAGGATGAATGTACAATCTTCATCAAAAGAAATGTACGCGTGTAAATTTGTTCCACTATATGCATTGCATTTTGCCCGGACTAAAAGCTGCCAATAGGAAAATTCTTTTCGACGTAATCAGTCTAATTTTAAATGGCACGTCATATCATCGGTATCTGAGCTGAGAAGAAGATTTTCTCGAGATTGTTTTCTTTTACTAGAACTACATTTTCAAAGGCCTCAAAATCGTCGAAATTTCGTTTTGTGGTAAAGATATTTCGGTATTCAGTCTCGATCTGGATTACACTTTATCTTCGTCGGATTTATGCCCTGTAGTTGTTAGAAAAAAAAATTCCCTTCATTTCATCTGATTTTCTGCTTGATTTCATAATTTTCGTTCATGCCAATAAAGATAATTAAGTAGCTCTTCTTCACGCCATTTGTTTGCTGTTCTTATAACTTCCACTCGAGCATAAGATGTCAGTTTTTACAATAACTGTAGTAGCAGAAATTTTTTTGTGTTAAAGACACGTCCTGGCTGGGTGGAATGTAAATTATTATAAATTTCCTATCCTTAAGATTTAATTTCCAGATTAATACATCTTGTGCTGAAGATTTTATTTTAAAGGAAAAATAGTTTTGTTAATAAATTATCCTCCAGACTTTTTTATTTGTGATTTGTAGCTTTCACACCTGTTTTTTTTGTTAACAGCTTTCACCCAACAAGTTTTATTCTGGAGCCCGTTTTTTGAAAGTCCCTGTAACTTTGAAGGC
Organism: Cladopsammia gracilis; assembly: GCA_022457155.1. Taxonomy (NCBI): domain Eukaryota; kingdom Metazoa; phylum Cnidaria; class Anthozoa; order Scleractinia; family Dendrophylliidae; genus Cladopsammia; species Cladopsammia gracilis. Next base: position 17,190 of record JAJGOT010000600.1, on the reverse strand, counting down.
CTGGAAAGCTTTTTTATGTGTGCAATGTTTGCATTTAAATGTTTACAAATTTCATTGGTTTTGGTTGGATGTGACCCCAGGGAGGTATAGGGCTCGAAAAAAAAATATATTCAAGCTTGCCCTTTGGTCAAGCAAGTTGAAGTTTTACTTACCCAGACAAGTTTTGTGTTTGGCAAGTGAGTGGGAAAAGTTACTTGCCAACACAAAAATCTACTTGTCCTGGGAGACCGTACGGTACTTTTTTCGAGCCCTGAGGTAGTCAGGTGTATTAGTGACTAGGAGGTGCAAAGGGCTTTTTTGGGTTTGAAATTAGCGATTCAAGCACTTTTTGAGGGTTAGAAATTTTCTGACTGATTTTTTTTGGGACATGTTTGGGTCTGAAAATTTGGTTACACTTGCACCTGTCTATCATTAATATATCTGAGTAGCAACCCCCTGCGGGTTATCTGCAAATTTTTGGGTGGGGTGTGCCGCTGGGACTCTGAGACCCTTAGCCTATACTAGACCATTTTAGCTGCATTTTGCAACCCTATTCTAGACTAAACACCAAAAAAACCCTACCCTATCCTCGACCTATTCCAGACTTGCTATTTTTCAGAAACTCGTTCACTATCACAGTTATTAGTTAACAGGGGTCAGTAAAAATGCCGTACAGTCTGCCCGCCGTACCGATTTTTAAATGCCATTGCCAGTTAACCTTGTCTAGACTTAATTTCTTCATGCAACTGATCAGTTTCACAGAAAATGATACTCTATTCTAGACCAAAAATCTCTGATAACTATACCCTTCCCAGACTAAACCACCTGAAAACCATACCCTTCACAGCGGCACATACCTATATAGCTCATATATGGGAGTACCCCCCCCCCCCCGGGAGCAATCCTGGGACCCCCTCTGAGCTTTTAATGGTGGGAGAAAAGTGTCAACTCTTTTATTGATGATTATGTTGCAGAAGGTGAAAAATCATGGCAATCAGAACAATGGAAAACGATCAAGCACGTAAGTTTAAAGTGAATTAAATGCATTCTCTTAGCAGTATTTTAATAAATTGTGCATAGGTGCAAGCAGATCATAATTTTTTCGTTAAGGGCAGTACTGCAACCAATACTTCGTTTTCTGGAACAAACATCCCTGAGTTCTTTAAAGACCTTTAAAGGTGAAAAGTGAAAAAAACACAAACACAAAAAAAGAGCCAGGCACCCAAAATTAGAACAAGGATTCTTTAAACTTTTAACTTAAATGACGTTATTTTAGGGTAGCACATAACAGTTAAAGTACAACTAATGACCCTGTGGCCCTCTATAAAGTAAAACAACATAAAACAACACATAAAATTTACGTAAATAAAAGTAATAATAATTTGATATATGTAAGTTAAAAACATATTGAAAGAGCACATATGTATATCATACTAAAAATTCTTGAAAAGAAAAATTACATTATCCAAATTATAGAAAATTCATATTACTATTTTGTTTACTAAGTAAATTGTTTATAACTTTCTTTTTCAAAGCTTTGACACTCTTTAATTCTTTGAGGTCTTAATTCTAACATTCCAGTGCCGAGTTGTTGAAAATGTAATTACAATAATCCAGGGTTAGCGTCAATTTTGATTCCAGTTGAATAATTAATCATTGGAGATTTTTCCAAAGTATTTTTGCCCTGTAGTTTCAGCCTTGATTTGTCTTCATGTGTAGCTGAAAATTAGCTGTTGAAAACCTTTTAACCCATTGACACCTGAACCGCCCGAAACCGCCCGTAGGAGACCCCACTGCTTTAAAAAATTGCAACTTTCTCAATCATGTGAACATTGTGAGCATTGAAAAGTCCCTCAAATTGAGATACCCAATAAACACAAAAAAGTCAGTGATTTTTGCAGAATATCAGCGTATGAATTTGGACAATAACAAAAATGACCGTTTTTAACGTCATAGAAAAACAGCAAAAATCACCTTTTTGCTTTTAGATTTTTTTATTCAAATCATCGTGGCAAACCCAAAAGTCAACATTCACAGCAAAATTCAGTCCTAGTCCTAGCTTAGCAGTGAATTTTTTTGCTCTTATTTGTTGCTCGGGCTGAGCTACAGCCTCTCATTCTAGTGCATACTGACCTTGCCTTGATTTTCAATATCACCACTGCACTGCATGCTGGGAAATAGCCACAATTTTTGACAGCATTATACTTTAGTCCACAGCCACTCCGACCTACTACCGAAATTTCACGCTTGTTGTGTTCTTCAGTGGTCGCAACTTCCAAAATATGCCGTGGTAGGTCGAGAAAATCATCCAGAGTCGAGTCCCAAGGCTACTTCATTTCGTGGCGGCCATTTTTCCAGTTCAACGAGCAACAAGCCAAATTCATAAACGAAGTACAACACCTAACTCGCTTCATTGAGAAAGTGGACTCTGAACTACCTTCAAGCTTAATGATGCTCATCAGGCAGCCACTAAAGATGAAAAATGGCTGTGAACTTACCAAAAATCTCAGATACACCATATTGGAGCCTTTATTGCAATTCAACGAAGCAAAATGACAACGTCAGAATGACGTTTCCAGTAAACTCGAACCTTCAGTGTTTTAGAACAGCAGCACTTTCGATGGTAACCCCAAATATGGAGTCACAAAATCCTATGGCTCGTTTATATGGAGAAAATCACTCAAAAACATAGAAATTCTCAGGAGTCAATGGGTTAAACAAAAGAAATTGATCCCCAGTTAAGTTTTAATCCTGGGTTAGCATTAATTGGCTTTCAAACAACTAGCAACCAGACCCAGGATGTTATTTTCCTTTTGACCATTGACATTAGAGTTTGTTAACCAGTGGTTGATCCAGACTCCATTGTATCGGGGGGGGGGGGGGGATGGAGTGAATGGGGGGGGGGGGGGAAGTGAAGTGGTAGAGAATGAAAAACATTTTCAAGGGGGGTGGGGGTGTGGTGCCCTGGATCCACCACTAGTAACCCTTTTAAATAACTCCCCAGAGTGCCAAAGAACAAAATTCAAGAAAAATCCCAAATTTCATGTTGTAAAATATTGAAAAACTTATGGTACTATGAAATAGTACTGCCAAAGAGGTTTCATTTGAATGGTCACACTATAGGATTTCATCTACAGACTCAAAAGTTAGAGCTACACTTCATGTCTTTATAATTGACTGTGGGAGTAGGAAGGGTTAAGTATAATTTAGAAGGAAGCATTTGAATGAGAATGGGGGCATTTGTTCAAGTACCGGTACATGTAAATGCAGAGTATACTACTCTTCCCAATAAACTGCAACTCTCACATTTATTTTGGCTGCCTTCAAGGTAACTATCGTGATACCGTGAATTTATTTAAGATGATCACATGGTATATTTGTCTGTACCATGTGATGGCATTTTGTCATGTGTTTGAGTTCAACACTGTACAAAGAAAGTGCGATCACATAAATAAGGGCTTGTCACATGGTATTAAAGAGAAATGTACCACATGATGCATTTGAAATAGGCTCGTGTCATTACTATCGTTACTCTAAAGGTGGCCATAAAATTTGTGGGTGTCGTGGTTTATTGGGAAGAGCAGTACTGCAGAGATGCCAACCTCTGGAGATTAAAAATAGGTTGTTTTTTTCTTTTTTTCTCCACCATCACCCCCCCCCCCCCCAACCCTAACCCTACCCCCCTCCCCCCCCCCCCTTGAGGCATGAATCGAGCAACGTAGTCGCGTGAATCAGGGGGGATCCAGAAAATTTTTTTGGGCTTTACCCTCTAAAGGTACCATTTTCTGCATTCCTGAGACCTGAAAAGCATTTGTGAAGTTAAGATATGATGAAAGACCGCATTTTTTTTTTTTGGATGTTTGGAAAATTTGGGTTAAAATCTTAACCTATTTTAGAGAAAAGATCCAAAGTCGCTTTTATCCGGGAGATTTGGTGACCCGTACGGGAGACCGGGAGATTCATTCTGTATCCGGGAGACTCCCAGATAATCCGGGAGAGTTGGCATGTATGGTACTGGTATTAATAACAGTATGTTATAAGTAAAATTGCTGAAATTGACCTATTGCTTTATTTAGGAGAAAAAGAAAACTTGCAAGTGATGATGATATTGACAATGATAAAGATGTAAGCACGGCTGTTATTAGCCCAGCTGCATCAGATGATGAATCCCAAAACAGCAGAAAACCTAAGAAAAATACCCTGTCACAGAAACCCAAGAAAAATAGAGAAAAACGAAAAATCACCCCAAAACAGGAGGCTAATGGTAATGCATTAAATGGCGAGGAGTTGGAGCAAAGCAACAAGCAAAGTGGCAAAGGCGCAAAGGGTGCTGTGAGAAAGCGAAGTAACACTGGTCTGTCTACATCTAACAAAAAGGATGAGAACTTACAAGAAAGCAATTTAACTAGTGTAAAGGAAAGTTTAGAAACAAAAACATCAACTCAAATTCAACCAAAGAAGTCTAAAAAGAAGAATACAAAACAGGAAAATAAAAGTGATTATGAAGATGTTAATAAGAATGAAATTGAAACTAAAGAAGAATGTTTGAACACTAGTAAAAAGAATAACAGCAAGGCAAGGAAAGTGACATCCGGAAATATTGGAGCACTTAAACAAAGCACTAAAGACATCGGAGAAGAAAGAAAATTATTTAACGATAGTAAAAAGCCTGGTGCTAAAACCAATAAAGCAGAAAATGGCAAACAGAACAAAACAAGAATTAGAAATGGTAAATCAAGAGATGTTCTCGCTGGACCTGCCTGTGAACTGAATAAAGAAAAAGAAGCTATTTCTCTTGGAAGCAATAAGCAGGCCAAAACTTTGAGCTCAAACAGTGGTAATGCTGTCCAAAGAAAGATTGAAGTGTTTGATCATTTGTTTTGTGAATTGAAAAAGTGCCCAGGTTTTAGCAAAACAACAGTTTCATCTGCTGCAGAATTGCTCCTTCATCTGACAGCTGATAAGTTGAAAAGCTTGCTTCCTGGCTCACCATCTAAAAACCCCAAAACAGGTATAGCTCAGAATAAAAAGGCACGGGATAATTTTCCATTGTCTTCATCAAAAGCCAAAACTACAGCCTCGTTAAGTGAGCCCAAGAGACGGCGTACTGATTCTGGGAAGGCTTTATCGTCTGAAATGAAGAATGCGAGTTGTCTTCCATCTCCAAGAAAGAATACATCTGGACAAGCTGAAGAAGTGAAGTTATCGCAAGCTGCAGAGGCACTGGTCAGTTTCCGTACTAATCCCACTATTTTACGTCAGGAAAAGACAGAAGCTGACATTCCGTCAACAAGATCAGCTGATGAAGACATTGCCCCTAACAATGCAGAAAAGAAATCAGACATGTCACAAAACTCACCAATGCAAATGGTGACAACAGCTGAAGTGAGAGTATCCCAAGCTTCTGACAGCTGTTATGTGAATGCGTTGTCACAGAGTCAACCTGCATCACACCTGCCATCAAGCCTTGTTATGCGAGGAGCTTTGCACCAGCCTGTTCGATTTCCTTCGAGTATTGAAGCAAACTTACAACAAGTAGCCACGGTCCAGCAAAACCTGATGAATCTGAGCCAATTAACGTCGCATCTAAATTCAGCATCTGCAGTCTCAGTGCCTATTGGTCCAAGAGTAAATATCCCCAGCTCAGAAAATTCTAGAATGGCGATGATAAATCCAACGGGGATCCAGAATATACAGGCCTTATTCTGTCAACGCACACAACCTTCAAATATCCAAACATCAGTAACTACACAGGCTTCAGTTTCGACTCTATCACCCAGTGGCAATAACCAACAGATGCAGCCACAACAGCCGCTAAAAGGAATGGAAGATGTTGTTAGTTGTGTTGGCTCGCGATCGACTACAAATGTTTTGTGGAATATCAAGCCAACAACTCCTCCGGTTGTCTACCTGACGAGTCCACAGACCCTCAGTGGAGTCAGGGCCAGGAACTATATACCTCAGAATGAAGGACATGGTCCTTTGCCTTTTACTGCAGGTGTGGCAAAGGTTCATTCAGTGGGAATTCCGAAAACCTCACTGAACACAGCAAGTACCAGTGTACTCACCCTTGGAAAAGTAACATTAGTAAGCCAGGCTGCTTCACATTCTACTTCACATGTTGTAAGCGTGACGGGTCAACGACCGATACTTCCGCGTGAGCATAGGGTGCCTTCTCTTTTTGCAAGAACAACACAGAGTCCTTCGCAGCTTCCAGTTACAACAGTTGCAGGGCCAATTTCACATAATATTCCACCGATTCGCGTTGGAAACATGCCTGTGCAGTTTGGTGGGTTGCATGTGACCTCCCCACTGAATACAAGACAACCACCTATCAGTACTGTTGCAACACAAGCATCTGTCATACAAGCACCTGTCACACAAGCCCCTGTTGTCCAAGCACCAGTACCATGTGTTACCACAGGGCAAATTACTGCTGTAAGTTCAGCAGTATTGACACCTGTGAGTGCCAAGCAAGCTGTAAAAAAGTTTGTTCGCGAGCGAACAAAGTCTGCTGAGCTGAAACGAACAGGAAGTCTTAGCAACCTACTGCCAAACGAACCTGTTTTGTCCTCTACTGTTGCCGAGCAATCAGAGATGAGCGTGGCCTCTGTTCCATCTTCTCAAACTGTTCAGTCCCTGAATCAACCAGAAAAGCAAAATATATCCAACCAGCCAGAGTTCAACTTGCACCAGGCTGCTTCAGCCCTTCTTAGTATTAGCTCGCAGGATGGGCTTGATGCTGTTGACACTGTACACCCTGGGGGAGGAGAGGATGACGACTCCCTGGATGAACACGACGACGAGGTTGTGTATACTAGTAAAGGTGTATTCCGCGTTGGAGATGTAGATGTTGACCCAAAGTACAACAGCATTGGCAGAGGTAAGAGTAAGAGTTTTCTGTGTGATCAAATGCTTATTTCTCTACAGTATCCACACATTATCAGGTAGTGAAGTGTTGAGTAATCTTCATCTGCTGTAGAAACCATCAGCTGGGTGATGTAAGTATTGTCTCAAATTTTCATAACTAATAATTATAAAACAATTTTATCTTTGACAGAGGGTTATAGCTGTGGCAAATGTGGGAAGATCTTCACCTCTCTAAGCTACCTTGCACGCCACATAAAGCGTGTGTGCCCAGACATGAGTTGCCGTAAATGGAAATGTACCATGTGTGACAAAGCATTCCGCCATCCGTTTGGTCTCCAGCAACATATCTACACCCATACAGGAGAGAGACCACACAAGTGTTCCCAGTGTCCCAAGGCATTCTATAGCTCAAATGATTTGAGAAGACACAGCAGAATACACTCTGGTAAGAAGAATTAGGACCTTTTTTTTTAAACCAGGTCGCAATCTTGGCCAATGTTTATCTGTTGTCTCCAACATGGTTTACTATCACAATAGATTTTACTTTTCAGCCCCCAAACCCTAATACTATACAAGAATTCCCAACCTCTTGGGAAATACAAATGTAACATGTTTAAACTGGCATGGGCAGGCACTCTATTTGCAGCTATCCTAAGGTTATTTATTTCCTTTATCGTAGGTGAACGTCCTTACCACTGCAAACATTGTGACAAGAGTTTTGCGACAACAATATCTTTGAAGACGCACACGTACATTCACACTGGAGAGAAACCCCACAAGTGTCCTCACTGCCCCAAGACATTTGCGACTTCAAGTAAACTGGGACGACACATTGTGACACACTCAGAGCAGCGGCCATTTGCTTGTGAACATTGTCCAAAGTCTTTCAACAGATCAGGTAAGATGTTTTGTAGCTACTGGGTTGTCTATGACTAGTTATAAAACCATTTCTCTCCTAAAAGCAGTTGAGATCAAAGTAGAAAAAAAACAACAACTTCCTCTTGCACTCTTGCAACACAACGAAAAACAAAATAATAGCACCATATGAAAGACAGAGGTTTCAATAGAAGGCAGCCACCGGCGATAGATCGCCGGGTACTTTGCTCCTTGCCGCCACCTACTCCACACGATCAGATCAAACTTTGGCTCAAATTTGGTGCAGACACCTCACAGTTCAGTCAAACTTTCGCTTATGTTTATTTCTTCAAGTTTGAGAAGACAAAAATTTTCAGTAGATTTTATGGCTGAAACATTTCACTGTGTTCTGTTTTCGGCGTAATGAACTTGCCTATGGACTTTGTGCTGTTTACCGACGCCATCTTGGAAAATGGAGCGCAAAGAGTGCTGGGTAAAACACAACAGTATTCTATATAAAACACCACATTTGCACGATTTTGGTTACCTTTTTAGAGGGAAATACCTCTTGGAAAATGCTGGAAATGGCATTTCCGAGCCTCTAGATTTCAAAATTTTCTTGGGGAGACATACAGAGAGCCCCCTAGAGGCTCGCGGAGACATGCACAGACCCCCCTAGAGGCTCGCACCTCCAGCACTCGCTTTCACAGCCGCCTACTATTTCTAAACAGCCTGCTACTCAAAAACTTAGTGAAAGCACTGGAAAGAACTGCACAAGAGTTTTCATTTGAGTGGTCACGTTATTGTGGGGTTTTGTCAATTGAATTAATAAGTTTTCATTTTACTGCACCATGTTATGGTTTCACTTAGAGTGAATTAGGTTTACATACTGGTACTTAAAAAACATTTTAATTGACTTCTGCAATATTCTACATAGTTGACTTTTGTATTCACATAATGTTTAAAAAAATAGATTTCTTGAAATAGTTTTCTAGTTTTACATCATTGAAAGAGAAAATGACTTTTTTTCTAGGTGACTTACGTCGACACAACATGCATGTTCACGAGTCCCGTGACAAACCGATTGACTATGAAGACTGCGGTACACCATTCAACACCACAGTTAACGTGAGTATACCCAGAGACCAGGACAGAGTCACTGGACAAACACATCAGTGTTCAGTGTGTGGCCAATTGTATGACTCATCTAGTGATCTGAGCCATCATATGCTCTGCCATAATACTATGGTGTCACCTGTGTCAAATCACATCAGCACTGAAAAGTCAGGCGAGGAAATGGATCATTTGGAAGAGAGCACGGAATCAGGGAGTGTTGACAGTAATTAAATATATTTACAATGCCCTGATGCCTTCTGTTTTCATGTAGTTTTTATTTTGAAGATCCATGATAATTTACCCCCACAAAAATTAAACGTTGCAAAGTTGCAAAAATTTCCCCATGATTTTCAAGAATTCAAAACCTTTTAAAAATAAAGGGCATTAACTCCCTTACTTAGGCCTGTCGCTTATGTTGTTGGACATAATATAGAATATTGTGAAAAACCTTTGTTTTTCCATCACTCGGGATCAAAAATTATCCTCACTGCTTGAGTAAGAGTATTTAGAACATGTGTGCAAGATTTGAAGGTATTCAGGTATACCAGGAACATAATATTATTATAATAAATTTAGTTTTGTGTAGTATTTTTGGTACTTTCAGTGAAGATGGTCATTAATTTGAACTTTAGGTTTTGTGGTGCTTAGTGAGAAATGTGAGACTAAAAGCTCATTGCAATTATTGCTGTTATTTTTTTGCATGCCCTGCAATTCTTATTATTTTCTGAACAAATTGTTGACATAATTATTTTGCCAGCCAGCGAGCAGGCTCGCGCATATTAGTTCAGTTTGTATTTTAGACTTGTTTGTAGGTGAATTTTTGTAATGGTAAATAATTCAATATTGCAAGATTATTTTTGTCGCATATTGCCGCATTGCAGTGGTGCAATGATATTTGTGTAATGTCTCCTTTTGGAGAGTATTTTGATGTTTTCAAGTAAATTTAAATATTCTTAGAATATTGCTATAAAGTATAAATGTAGCCACCAATGTGGCAGTAGAAAAGTAGGGAAAATTTACCACTTTATGTATTATCTGATTAGGCCAAGGAAAGAAAAACTGTGGTGACAAATTTAGACGGTACAACTCTTGCTGATGTCTGTTGCATACGACATTTGCAGTGCATGCTGCTCACCTCATGTCAAAATCACATATGACACAGCTCGTGTGAGATTGTTTGTGGCTACACTGTGATGTGTCGTAGGTTTTTTAACGGTCAGTGTAAAACGCAGACTGCAGACCGGGGGTAAAATGCAGACTGAGGGTAAAATGCAGACTAGGGTTAGGGTTAGGGTTAGGATTAGGGTTATTAATATTTTATTTTACCCTCAGTCTGCATTTTACCCCTGGTCTGCAATCTGCAGTCTGCATTTTACCCTCAGTTTGCATTTTACCCCCGGTCTGCAGTCTGCGTTTTACACTGACCGGTTTTTTAAACATATTTCAAAACCCCACAACATTTTTCATGCCATACGAGGCACTCGTAAGTCAGTTGTAGGTTAGATCTATGTGATATGATTCATGCTATAGGTTTATCGCAAGCATATCGCATGCGACAAAGTTGTACTGTGTAAATCACCCTTTACAGCTCTCTCAGACCAAACCTTGTGATTTCTGTCATGAACTGGATTTTGCAGTGATGGGTGAGCAGAGTTGACACGGTGATAAAAGCACTCCAACACCCCCCCCCCCCCCCCATCCCCCCCCTTCTCCACCCAGATTTGACATTAACTTTGTTCTTTATGTTCAGAAGAGCTACTTTTAAGGCAGTAGCAAAGAGATGGGTTCAACTTCAAATGAAATCAATCTTGTTGACGGGGAACCCAGGACTGCAGCATTTTCTTTTCTTTTTTGGCCTAACAGATTTTGATATTTTTTCGATACAATTCATTGTTTTATGGGTGTTGTTTTGTGAAATGCACGTTATGATTCTTACAAGAGCCATTATTTAATATCTTTAACAAACAAAAAGCTAAAGCTCGTCAATCCTTTTAATGGTGGCTGACCATCAGTTTAGCCGTGTAAACATTATATAAAAGCACTAAAGCTGACATGCTTATTTGGTTTTTCTTTCAAACCAATTTTAAGCTTTATAAGTTACAAAGCTTCTTTTGAATTCACAGTGAAAGCCAGAAAGAGAGATTTCATAATGTTTTTGTATCATTTAGCAGAAATAATTTTGAATTCCTTAATTTTTTTACAGTATGGATAAATTAGCTCCTATTAACTACACTTACCAACAATTGATGAGTTAATGTGGTATGTTTTATATTCAGAAGCAGTCAAGCGTTTTTTGAATTACTGAAGGCCTTCTATCTTATTCACTGTCCCAATTATTTTCTTGGCTTTTATACCAAAAAATTAATCTAGCTTCTTGAACTATTTGTATTTCACAAACTTTAATGTCAGTCTTAGTTTGCAAGAACAAAGGCCTAAGGGACAAATCGTTAGACTTTTGAAGGAGGGGATCGAGTTGGGTAATCTAGTCGGTGCTTGAATTTTTTTAACTTTTGTTGCTGGAAAAGTCTAAAGTTGGGCTATCACAGTTGCAGGATAATGTATTTCAAAATCACCCAATCCCTCCTAAAAAAATCTATTGGTTCGCCCCAGAGCAGCATTTATTTATTTTCTTTGTACTTTATATCTATTCTTTTTTAACTCTAAAACCGGGAATACCAAGTGACGTTCAATAAATAACACGCAAATTTTAAAGTACAGGTCTCACCTAACCGTTGTGTTAAAACTGGCGTCGCTTGTAATTAAGAGAAGAACCAATGAAATTCAGAATTAGAACAAAACAACATTAAAGAGTTCGGGTCCTACTGAATTGACGCCTCCGTATGTCCTAGAACATAAAACGATTGGTGGATTTTTGAATATGGAGTTGGCTTGTTATTTAAAATCACAATAAATGAGTTGTGTTATGGTAGATAACAACAGTATAATTTTCACAATAATATTAATTAAAACCGAGCGTAATATAAATTTAAGAGCGTGATATAGATTTAAAAAATAGAAAACTTTTTCTGTGTTTCCGTTAAGTTCTGAAGTTTAAAGCTGTGGAAACGGGTTCTAAAGGGGATTGCTCCAAAGCCGTTTTGATTTCTTTCACTGTCTTGCCGAAACTTTACGGAAACAAAAAAAGAAAGATTTCTATGTATTTTTGTTCATTAACACTGAAAATAATTATCTGTTTCCATAGAGTTAAGGCCCGGACACACGGTGCATTTTTCTTGCGACGTTGCGCGCAACTGTTGCAGAAGTAGAATCGAGTTCTACTTTTGCCACGTTGCGCGCAACAAATTGCATCGTGTGGCACCCCCCAAAAAAACTTGTTGCGTTGCACCGTGTGTACGGGCACTTATGGTGAATCATTTTCAATCCGAGTGCGTGTAGTGTCGGGGTTATTTCATAAATACATTTAGGAATAGAAACAGTACCGTAATTTTGCATTATTATTGCTTTATGTATCAAATACATATACTGTTCAAAGCAGTTCCCGTCATTAACAAGCGATAATGAACAATAATTTAAATTGTTTTACAAAATGCTCAACTTGACATTTGTAATTGATTTTGCAGCGTTTCTTCCCATGTAATTTCTAACGGTAGTAAGAGGCAATAATTTATATATTTCGTTAAATTAAAACTTCAACGCGCTTGTAAAATTGCTCCACAATATACTCTGCAAGAGATTTTTATGAGCATTCAATAGATTCTTTATCATATTTTTACCATGTTGGTTTTCTCGTGACCTACCTAGCCAATCAGAAGGCTGTAGACAAGTTCAACTTCGCCGCATGCTGAAAACGCACGTGCAGTTTTCGGCACTTTGATTGGTTAAGACGTTTGGAAAACCAGCAGAAACAACCTCGATCCCAGGGTCTCGGGAAGAAGAGAGACCCTGAGAACGAGAATGCAACGAAAGATAAGTTAAAACTTGGACACAGAACATTGCGCAAAAATAATTGTTTTTGGATTGAACTAAAGGCGCATTTACACGGAAAACTGAACTTTGCAAACTCTCCTAGAAAGTAGATAAGTTCGCACGAGTGAACGTAGCAAAAACAGTTTTATTTAGCAATCTCGCTTACGTTGCACCATGGCCCTTGGCCTTAAAATTAAAATGAATTGTGAAGTATGTTTTGGTTTCCCCATAAGCGTTAATATAAAGTTTGATGTGAACATTAATTTTGATATATTTTGTTTTGTATGAATGAATGAGAATTGATGTGCATTTTTGCTTTTTTGTCTTTCAAGAACATCGTTGCTTTAAGTTGCTTAAGATTGTTATAAGTGGTATAAATGAACTTTGTACATAAAGTGAAAAGGTTTAATCAGTAAAAAGAATCAAAGCTAATAAAATGGTTTGACTTATTTTAAGGCTGAACTCAAATTTGAAGACGAGTGTAAATTAGAAACTGCCGAATTTCAGCTTGGAAAATAGGGTGTTAAAATCTGTAACATTTGGGGCGCGTTTTCCTGGGACATATCCTGGTTATTCTGAAATCAGAATACGCTAACAAAACTACGTTGTTTACATTCTCACAAGCCAAAATTTTTCCAGATACACATAGTCAAAGTAGTGACTTCTTTCCATATTTTACGAGAGGAAAAGGTGCAATAATTAGAGGTATGTTTTTGGAATGACCAGAATATGACCCCAAAAAACGCGCTCTTGGTTTGATCAACCGAATCGATTAAGGCAAATTGGCCATCTTTGAGCAGTTTTCAATTGAGTGTCGTAAAACCAAAGTAATTAATCTGACCAATCACAGCAGTCGTAAACAATCCAATGAACCAATCAGAGCTCGAAGCAATCACATGTCGGCGGCGACAAGCGCGGGAAAACGCGTGCGAGCAAGTCACGATTTCCTCAAATGTTATTTATATTTAGTTATTCGTCCTATTGTTTTAGTAATTTTAGTTTAGCTAAATATATATTTTCTTGAAACAAAAATGTCATGGAAATGTGAAAAATAAAGTATTGTATTCTGATTGGTCGAGAAAGTGGCGCGAGATTTTTTAGCCAATCACAAAGCGTATCAATGCAAAACCAAAGCAATTGTGTAATTACTTTCGACACTCAATTGAAAACTGCTCTAAAGAGATTCAAAAGCTGGTGTTTCGCTCGTACGAAGGGTTAGCGCTCGAAACGTCAGCTTTTGAATCTTTTTACGGTGGCCAATTTTCCTTATCAACTCAGTTGATAAATCAAATTTTAGTGTTTTACTCCTCCACCGACGCAGTATCACAGTTTCTTTAGAAATTAACCCTTTTATTAATTTTCTGATATCCTGGTTTCGCCTGGTCTGTCGCGGAAAAAAAGAGCTTCCCTTTACTATACGTTAACCTTATGTAATGACATGTCTCGAGTGCTGAAGAATTATTAAGGTAGAAACGGGAACAAAACGTGTGACACGATCTGGAAATGATCGGCGGTTTATCTAAGAGAGGGTGATACACACTACTTAATTTTTGAAGACTTCCGAAAAGAGTCATTCAAATGTACCTCGCAAGCAAACAAAAACGATGAAGAAAATTTATTGCTGCAATATACGGTATCTAGTTGTTAGATTTGAATTCACTAATATGAAGTACAACAGAGCAACGTCGAGCCCAGTAACTCGAGCTAAACAACCTGACAGGTGCTGTGCCTCACGGTGCTGTGACAGAACGTTATGAATGGAAAGTTAGCTTCACTGCGAGTTAGAATGTGAGTATATTTGCAATCGTGGGCGTCTGTTGAGATGAATGAGAAACAATAGCGACCATGCTATGAGACCTTTTCGCATTGTACTGAAGATCTCATGAGTGTAAGCAGTTGCGCTAGTAACCGGTTTACCGTCCTTGTTTCGTTTCACATTTCCTCCTCAAGTCATCTGCGAACCAGCAGCAAGAACCAAATTACAACTGCTGAACTGCACGCAATGAACGGAACAGTTCTTCGTGGGGAAAGAAGCCATTAGCTCAGAGGAAACATTCGCACTTGCACCACTGTTATTAGAACTTTTGACCGCCTGTCCAAAGTCCCAAATCCTCACACTACTGTCGAGACCCCCAGAGGCCAACAGCGTCCCGTCAGCACTGAAAGCGAGGTTGTAGACAGTGTCCGTGTGCCCGCGCAGCTCTTTAACCATGCTTCCAGCGGATAAGTCCCACAGAAGAATGCGCCGGTCTTCCCCCGCAGACACCAGGTACTGGCCGTCTGGGGAAATTGCCAGATCGTGAATTGAACCCTGCAAGCATCAAAAAACGACGCTTATGATGTGAAATTGTGATATGTGGAGTTTTCAGACCGGACGCAAAAGAACATCTTCGGGGTTGGAATCAGGTCTCCGATAATTGACCGAGCTTCCCTTTGGACCAATTTATCTTGACAAATTGTTGAACAGATAAAATTGAAATTTATTCAAAGCAGAAACAGTCCACTGGTGTGTGTGTGGCGCGGAAAAACATATATGTGATGAAAAGCGCGGGAAAACACATATGCGGTGGAAAAGGACGGGAAAACATCTATGCGGTAGAAAGGGCGGGATAACACCTCGCCCGGTAACTCGATGGAAAACTTTATACCAGCAGAAAGGGCGGGAAAACAGACAACCGATGGCAAGCGCGGGAAAGGTGGTAAGTGTGTAGCAAGTATGGCTACATTCGTACCTTGTGTCCAGTGAACAGTCTAACGCAGTTTCCAGACTGCAAGTCCCATAGTCGGCATGTTCGATCGGCTGACGCAGTAGCGAGGTAGGTGCAATTGTGATGGAATTTAACGCACTAAAAAAGAGAAGGCAGTAAACAAAAACATTATATTCATCCAAGCATTCGTGTCTGCAAGTGTCACAAGCTGACGTTTCAAGTGTGAGCCTTCGTCAGGGCGAATCTCTGAAACCATGAAAACCAATGCCAAAAGCCGACAAAAAAGACGGTGGAATGCGATGGAAAATATCCCCCCAACTTAATAGTCCATTTTACAGTTGTGTGCTTGGTGACTTTGCTTTTGAGTGGAAGCGAGGCTGAAGGTGACCTTGTTATGATACAGACCTTGGAGCTTTTCAGATGTAAATTTAGTTGGTTAGCACGAGAAAAGCCTTATTAACATATGAAAGGCAGAAAGGTTTGTCACCTTCAGCCTCGCTTCCACTCAAAGGCAAGGTCACCAAGCACACAACTGTAAAATGGACTGTTAACCTGATTGTTTGACAAAAAACAGAACAAATCTTTGCTCTTATTGGCTAGAGCGCGCACGCCGAACAAGCAATGAAATGTCAAACAAAACCAAAGCAAATAAACAAGACGCTCAAACAAGCATTTTCACTTACATCAACGTCTTGAAGATGTCCTGCAAATATTCTTAAGGGAAAAGTGTACTCGAAGTTCCAAAGCCTAGCCGTGCGGTCCTGGGATGCTGTGGCAAAGTAGAGGCATTGTGGACTGATGTCCAGATCCCACACGGGAAAGTTGTGTCCTTTGTATGCCACTACGTTTGTGTATGAATGAAGGCTCCATAAACGAACTGTTCAAAGACAGAAAAACAGAAAACAGGCATCAATATATTTTATGTCTAGTCCCTTCCCGATGGGCATACAAAAATTGATTTGTTATACACCAGAACAAAGGCACTTAATCGACCTGCAGGTGGTTAGTATAGGTAATCATACGGTTTCGAGTTCAATTTGGGATTAATTTGCACGAGTGAGTTTTTCAAAGAGCTCAAAATTCAATTTGAGCTTTTTGAAAAACTCACAAGTGCAAATTAATCCCAAATTGAACGAGAAAACCGTATCATTACTTATTAATAATTATACATGAAAAAATTTGCAGCCATTTTTGTTTGGAAATTTCTTTTTTTTTTTTTTGCAACTTTTTTTTTTTTTGGCAAAAAAAAAAAAGAAAAATCTTTTTTTTTTACAATTTGTAATTTGCACTGGTGTTACACTTTTTGCACCGGTGTAACACGTTTTGCACTGATGTTACACTTGAACTGCACTGCTCTTAGCCAATCAGAATCGAGTAATTTTTTCATGTATATTATTAAAAAGTTTAATCTAACAGCAAAACAACAAGTTGGCACGTGCGTTAGAAAGTTTAACTATTTTCACGTTTAATTAGGAGAACAACGCTGCACGTGCGCACATTTCTTTGCTAAAAAAGTTTAAATCAAATATGGTTATGCAGTCATTTGAAACCCCTGGTACCCCGCCTGGCAGAAGCGGAAAATAGCAGGGAAAAGCGCCTCATTTTCATCATGCCACCATAACTCCACGCGGCTCTGTTCACGTACAACTGCGGGCAACATTCGCCGTAGACCTCGAGCAGTCTCTTATTTTACTTTAAGTTAGTTGAGCGAGCGCGCAATTTACAAGACCTTCGT
>JAJGOT010000599.1:300000-477689 GCA_022457155.1 Cladopsammia gracilis | reverse complement strand
AAAGAAATACAAAAGACTGGGGCCCACTTGATCCATTCAGTGATCTGATTGGCTAATGGCAAATCGGCGCCATTTTGGATTCTCAAGTCATTTTCCATCAAAATGTGTTGTTGGTTTAATGGCAACACGAAGTGTGTTCGTTTTAGCCACAGTTTTGTCGATAAGGGACACTTTTTTCTATCCTAGTTGTACCCGTTGTCATAAGAAAGTTCATGCTCGAGATGGTGAAGCAAATATGTGAGTCTGTGGATAACATCCTAATGTGCAAGCATAAATCAGTTATTTGTCTTATTTCAGGGCCTGAACAATCGATGAAATCGATAATCGATGGCAATCGATAACAATCGATGACAATCGATATCAATTAATCGACTGATATTGATAATCGATGGACAATCGATCACGAAAATTTTTGTGATTATTGATTGTCATCGATTATCAATATTAATCGATAATGGATGGGAATCGATCAATTAACTACATCGATTATCATCGATCATCAATATCAATCGATAATCGATGGGAATCGACAATTAACTTAATAGATTGTTATCAATATGCAATATCAATCGATTACCTATTCAGTCAAACATTTCAATAATTGAAATGTTTGACTGAATAGGTAATTATTGTCAATTTCATTGAGTACTTTACTTTAACTTTAAACTTTAATGACTTTATTTTAAGAGGGTAGCACATAACAGTTAAAGTACAACTGATGACCCTGTGGCCCTCTATAAAGTTATCTAGTCAACACATAAAATTTACATTAATAAAATTACACATTTTGATTTCATTGCTTTTTATTTGAGTAAAAACAAGCGAGTAGCAATGCGTAAACTCGTTTATTCGCCCACACGTTTCACGCAAGTTTAATGAACTTGAAACTAAATCGATCAAGTTTGTACTACTGACAACGAGATATGTTAATTGTCTTAATTATTTGTGCTGTTTTTCATGGAGCCACATCGATGAACGATTCTCAAACTTTGCTACTGAGGTTTAAAAATAATATACGATCCGCATACACTCCCGCGATACCTGAAGATTACGGAGTCATGAATTTAGTGCCAATCGATGGGAATCGATGAAGTTCGCGACCACCTAAGTGTGATTATCAATTGATCATCAATTGGCCGATGCCAATCGATGCTAATCAACAGTAATTAATTGATTGTCATCGATTGATCGATTGATTTTCCGATCATCGATTTTCATCGATTGTTCAGGCCCTGCTTATTTGCATGATCTCATTGAAATACAAGCTATGTCTTATTCTGAAAAAAATTCAAGCACACAAAACTGAGATGTATAGCTTGTGCTGTGAAGGATGCCGTTAATGTTTAATACAGTGCAGAGTGTTCAGTAATCTGTTATGTTTTGCAATAAAAAATTAAAAGGTATCAAATGGCGATTTTTCTTGTTATAGCTTGTGGTGTGAAGGATGCCATGAGGAATACAGTGCAGAGAGTGTTGAGTACCGGTACAGGATCAGTGTGGTGGCATCAGACAGAACACAGCTGGCAGAAATCACAGTGTTTGGCAGCTGTTTGGACAGGTTCTTTGGTACATCTGCCACAAACTTTGCAAGGTTTGTGATTTTGCCTATCAAAAAATTAAGGGACCCTATTCTTTTTTATTTTTTTGTGTGCACATGGAAAATGCTGTTGTTGAAAAAGAAAAAAAATGTGTCCAAGTTTACCTAATTCAAAATTAAACTGGTTTATGCACTGATCAATTCGAAACATCAACACTCACCCCCCCCCCCCCCCCCCCACCCCCGGGCAATGCCAAACTATTAAAAACACTGCAAAGCTTTGTCAGCCCCTTTTTCACTAGTCATTCACTAACAAAAACATGTGTTTTATAGGCGCCAGCCAAAATAAGGTACATTAAACACTTCCAGTTCAAATTCCCCACCCCACCCAGGCAAAGTCAAATTCTCCACCCCTGGGATGGCCTATCACATCAAATTCCCGACTCGCTGGCCACAGAAAATGTTCAAATGCCTGAGGCTTGCCCAGGGGGAGGATGTTGATGTTTCGAATGGATTGGCACATTAAACCAAAGGACAAGTTCTATAGGGACAGTTTTTATGACAGCAAAGTTCTACCGAATGCAGGGCAACATTGGTCCACTGCATCTGCATTTGTCAGTGAACAAGACATGATCATGGTGTGTTGTCTGACCAACTGTCCTCATAACATTCAGACTACTGTTCTTATGCTGACAAATTGACAAGCAGACATGTGATATAAGAGAGAAAACCCTCATCTTATTCTATCACGTACTACAAGTAGTAGTACACCTCTTCGGAACCTCTAATTTCATTGGACCTGGCTGGATGAGGTGTACCTCTATTGTTTTTAGGGCTAAGGTCCATTGTTCTGTTGTTTGTTCTATTGTTTTCTTAGCCAAACTGTGAGGCATTCCGAAAGGTGCACTTCATACTACAAGTTCTAAGAACTAACTTACACAAAACTGATACACTGTATGCCAGTCACATATGCAGGATACCGGTATATGCAGGAAAAGTCACAGATGAGCCAGATGAAGCCTACTTGACACAAGTTAAATCCAGTTTCTGAAGCCGGCAGAAGCAACCAAGAGTAATTAATATTGCTACTCCCCCTGGATGCTATGCATTATTGCAACCACTCAAGAGAAATTAATATTGCTACTCTGCCTGGATGCCATGTATTATAGTCAACCAGTACCCATTATTCAGTTTGTTTTTACAATGAAGCATGATACAATAGGATGCATTAATGTTATTCAATGAGATACAAATATGATTTCCATCTCATTAAACTAGTTTTCTGCAATCCCCACTTTAGTGCCGGAATGGATGTACAAAAAATACATGTAGAGCAAAGTTTCTTGTCCAAAATAACAACACAACGTCAGAGACAAAGGGCCCAGTTGTTCGAAAGCTGATAAGCACAAATCCAGAATTAAAGTTAACTGTGGATTTTAATTTCTCTTGTTTAAATATGTTTTCAAAAGCTATTCAATTTTAAGCTGGAGGTAAAGACAAGTCAAAGTTGAAACTGAAGGGCAAAAATGTCAGGAAACATTTTCATTGATTAGTTATTTATTAACTGGATTCAAAATTGATTCTAATCCTGGGTTAGCTTATTAATCTCACTAATTGAATAACCCAGCCCAGGCCTTGAACCCTTGAACCACCACCTTCAGGTTGTAATGCAAGGCACTAACCACTTGATACCATGCCTTCACACGGCAGGCAGACTGCAGGAGAACTCATATTAAAGTGCCCATAACCTAATTTTTTTATTGCTTTATCTGAAACTAGACATTACTACAAGAACTTCCATGAAAAAAAATTTGCGATTAAATTAAAATGCAATTTTTTTAGATTTTTTTTAAAACGTTCAAATTTGCCGCCATTTTGGCACACCATTCGCACTAGTCTCCTTTCGGTCCCTCTTGGTTAACAAAGGATCCGTGACATAGATTAAGGAACACGTGACTTCAAACAAAGGAACAAGTAACTTCAAACAAAGGAATTGTGACCTACATTAAGGAACATGTGAGCCCGTTGCCTTCTTAACAGCAGGACAGGTATACCACAAAAAAATAGGATTTTGAAGATTTGAAATATTCATAAAAAATTCATGTTTTGTGCAAAGTGCGAAATTGTTTCGCAGAGGTTCCTTGTGTGATGTTTACATTCAGATGAGAAAATAAAAAATTAAATGTTATTGGCACAGCACTTTAATTTTTTATCAAAATTATCTGAAATTTGCATGTTTGAAATTCAATTGAGAGTCTTAAAGTAGTTACCCAGGCAAATTTGGGTAATTTTTCTTTCAATCTTTGCTTTGAAATGGGTCAAAATGATTATGTTTAAAGTCTAGGTTTTTTCTTTCAGGTTTGTGAATGATCAAAACTTTGATCCACTTCCCATTGCATGGAGTCATCTCCTGAACCAAGCAGTGGAGAGGTGTTTTGTGGGATCATTACTCCAGTTTGGCTTCAGAGTATATTCACCCAGAAGAACAAACTCACAAATTGCTCGCAATTCTCCTTTTCATCTCAAAAACATTGTCAAGAAACAGGGTGCTTCAGAGAACAAAAGCTGCCACCCTGAAGGATTACCCAGGCTTCTTGCTTGTCAAATATTCCCTTGTTCTTCTTCAGACCAACAAAACCCCACGGTGCTACAGATATTGAATGAATATTTATTGGAGTTACAAAGAAACACATCTCAGTCATTCAGTCTAAGAATCTCTCAGGGGCAGAGTCAGCACTCACCATTGATTGATCACTCTCAAACTCAAGCAAGTTACAAAAAAACAAGTTTTGCTACAAGTTGTGCATCTCTTCAGGGAAATAAAGCATCTCCCATGTGCTGTACTCCACAGGAATTCTGTTCAATAATCACACCTCTTGTTCTGACAGGCTCATCACAACCTTCCTCTGGTACCATTCAGATGCATGAGAATCCACCGGGATTTAGGAAGTTGGAACATCTCCAGCTGGGTCTTAAAGGTGAGCCATTTGCTTACATTTTGAAACACAAGGGGGGTAAAAATTGTTTGAGAAAGTTAGTATTTAAGAAAGTAGCTGCTAGTAGTATTAAATCAATATCAACAGCTGCAGTAGATTCACGCGACTACAATTAAAACAGAGCCACATCTACCTAGTGGATTAACTGAGAAGTTGTAGGCTAAAAAATGTAATTTAGGCTCCCAACGTATAAAAACTATTTAGCCTAAATATTGAAACACTTTCTTATTTTAAAAAAATCAGTTAAAACTCTTTTAAAAAAACAGGTTATAAACAGGGGGCAATTTAATAAAACTTTTACAAGTGTAATTTACAAGTGTAGCCATGTTTTAGAGGTTGAAAACAATAGCTACACTTACTTGCAAATTACACTTGTAAAAGTTTTATTAAATTGACCCCAGGTTGTTGTGCCTGTTGTGTTGCTGTGTTGGAAATGTCATCCTTACTGTATACATGTACTTGTGGGTTCTAATATTTAAATCAGAGGACCTAGAGCAGCTGGGTCTGTGTTTATTTAAAATGTAGTCACAACACTGAGGTATAATACATGTTTGTAATACAAATCAAATAAAAAAAATCAAATCAAATCAAATCAAATCAATTTATTTAAGTGTCAAAGTATTTAGTACGCGAGTACTAATTGTGGACACTTTCCAGATCTAATTGGAATTTGGAAGTGTTGGTTTTTGAGGAGAGGGGAAAACCGGAGTACCCGGAGAAAAACCTCTCGGAGCAAGGAGAGAACCAACAACAAACTCAACCCACATATGACGCCGGGCCGGGAATCGAACTCGGGCCACATTGGTGGGAGGCGAGTGCTCTCACCACTTCGCCACCCCTGCTCCTCCTAAAAAATGCACAGAAAAAATGCACCACAGTCATTAAATTTATTTAGTTTTCCGATCTGCAACATGACTTTTTACCTAAAAACAGAAACTAATGGCATTTCTCAGTAGACACCAAACTTGTACATGTATCCTTTTTAGGTTAACTTGCAAAAATGTTGGCTCCTATATGTGGACTGTACATTTGTCTGTATCTGATACAGCAAAATTGATATAAACTGAGATTTCTTTTTACCCTGAAGAGAACAGCATTTTGTTAGCTTTTCCTCACAAACAATTCCCTGCTACCTCTTTAAACCTGTAGATGCTGTGTTGTGTTTGAAGTAAAAATTAGTTATGCATGCCGCCATGTAACAATTCAAATATATATTTTTTAAATCATTTATTTAACCTTGCAGTGCTGAACTATACATGTAAAGACAATTTTGTATTCTCATTAAAACAAGACAATGCTACAAAATAATCTTTCAAACATCTAATTTTAAAAATTTACATAGAAAAAATGTTACTGATTTTAAATCAAGCCTAACAAAAAGGATCCATACCATCCTAAGGACCATTTTTACATTGTACTCATTAAAAAAGTGACCATACAACCATTCACAGCTAATTTAATGAAAAATGTTGAAATTAAAATCAAGAGCAAAAAGTAACGACATGCAGTGCTAATGACCATTTTACATTCTCATTAAAAAAGAGGTAAACAATGCAACTAAATAATTATTCTAACAGCCAATTTAAAAAAGTGCATATAATTTTTTTTCTTATTGTCGTAAAATAATATTATTACAAAACTGCAGCTAAACCTAATTACACAACAGTGACTGTGGCTGCACTTGGTAAGTTAACGGGGTTATTATTTGGTATTTTTGAGCAGCCGCACTTCATAAGGTTGAACTTTGAGTGTGAGAGATCCTGTTATCATTTGCTCTTACTATTCTTTATTATTTTTGTGACATTGTTAAGTTTGTATTGATGGGAATGAGGAACGAAATTAGCCTGCTAAAGCATCCACGGGGTATTAAACCACAATGGCCAAGGCAATGAGAGGAGCACAAAACAAGATTAATGAGCAAATTATAAAACAATTGCCTCTGCGCGTGCCTTTTACATTTTGGTACCCTTTTTTGCCCTTCCCTGGAAAACAACATCGTCAAATGATCAAATTATACATTTTGTGTTGATTGGAACACACGACCAGGGTTCTCCTTATCAGGCGGTAACTGGTAAAATTTACCACTTGAAGCAGCACTTATTACCACCCGTAACCGCTTGCCCTTGGAACATTTTTAAGACACACAGTTCTCCCTTTACCGCTTAGCAAAAATCCCTTACCTGCTGAGCTAAAATTTAGGGAGAACCCTGCACGACAGTTAATTTTCACTTCTCTATTTGGAATTGAAACTTGTCCCTACGAATTCAACAGTTTGAAACATGACAGAGCCAAAAACTAGTGTGTAATCGGATATGATTGACAGATCTGGAAAGTTAACCTGCCCTAATTTACTATCTAGTGACTAGAGGTGGTTTGAGAAAACCTAACTTGGTTAAAAAAATCTATTCTTCAATTAATTTCCATGGGAACAGCTGACATTGTTTAAATTTGGTGAACAACAAAAATAGGCAACTGCATCAGGAATTTTGTTAAAACCAGTTAATTTTAATTAATTAATGGGAAATAACTTGCGATTAACTTCTCTATTTATATAAATGCAGCTGCAGCCAGTGTCACTTTAATATTGATAATTGCAAGCTGTCAATAAGTAATACATAAAATATGACTGGCAGAACTGTATGTATTAACCTGACAATGACTATCCTGCGCCTTGCTATTGTAAAATTAATATCCATTCAGTTCTCAGTGCTGTGAATATTAAAGAACAGTAGCGATGATGGTTAGTAGCATTCCTATTAGTATCCTGTATCAGTGATACAGTATACATGTAGCTGTTATTTATCAGGATTTACAAACCTTTATTTAACTTTCATTTCTTTTGTATTTCGTTATGTTGTATTATTAATGAATTTTAAAACACCAATTACAAAACCATTACATGGACACGATTATTACAAAACAATCATTACTGAAAACTAGTTACAAAATTGCCACAAGTTCACTATAATTGTGTACCGGTAATTAAAAGCGCTTGTCACATATGAAATATGTTGGTTAAAAAGGTATTAAAATCAAGCTTAACAAAAGAGCCGGAAAATTAAATTGCAAGATATTGTGATCAATATAATTCAATTTTGCTACTAAAGTCATGTTTGCATTAGACTCCATTAATACAATAATTTTTTTTTATATAATCAGCTCAAGAATATTGAAGCAATGTTATCTTACATTTCCTTTCTTTGATATTCTACAAATGTTGCAAAGTAGTTAATATGGAATTAGACCAATAAATGATGCATTTGGAAATTTGACAAGCTAAAGTTATAATTTGATTACAACTTGCAGTTTTTATGGATTGATTGGAAGTACAATGTAAACATGGCTAAGAAATCCATAACAATGATTAAATTATTTACCCATATTCAACAAATCATGCACTTTATCATCTCCTTTACAGCTGCTTAAACAGTGTTGTCACACAATACAGTGTACTTCCCCTTTAAGCATTGTGTGACTCGCAAATACATGTAATGACTGCAGTGGAGGTAAAAATTGTCAGAGTTGCCCTTGTACTGAAAATCTTCAGCTACTGGGGCAGTACACAGCTATTACAAGGTCTTCTCTGATTTGCTGAGAAAACAATAGAACAAACAACAGGACAATGGACCCTAGCCCTGAAAACAATAGAGCTGCGTGACACCCAGGTCCAATGAAATTACAGGTTCTGTAAAAGTGCTGTGTGGTATTTGCAGCTGCTGACTGTGTTGTCACGCAATACTTCCCCTGAGAAGCATTGTGCGACTCACAAAATAATAATGACTGCAGTGAAGATAAGAATTGTTAGAGTTGTCCTTGTACTGAATATCTTCAGCTGCTAACTGTGTTGTCACGCAATACTTCCCCTGAGAAGCATTGTGCGACTCACAAAATAATAATGACTGCAGTGAAGATAAGAATTGTCAGAGTTGTCCTTGTACTGAATATCTTCAGCTGCTAACTGTGTTGTCACACAATACTTCCCCTGAGAAGCATTGTGTGACTCACAAATAATGACTGCAGTGAAGATAAGAATTGTCAGAGTTGTCCTTGTACTGAATATCTTCAGCTGCTGACTGTGTTGAAACACAATACTTCCCCTGAGAAGCATTGTGACTCACGAATAATGACTGCAGTGAAGATAAGAATTGTTAGAGTTGTCCTTGTACTGAATATCTTCAGCTGCTAACTGTGTTGTCACACAATACATCCCCTAAGAAGCATTGTGTGACTCACAAATTATGACTGCAGTGAAGATAAGAATTGTTAGAGCTGTCCTTGTACTGAATATCTTCAGCTGCTAACTGTGTTATCACGCAATATTCCCCTAAGAAGCATTGTGTGACTCACAAATTATGACTGCAGTGAAGATAAGAATTGTTAGAGTTGTCCTTGTACTGAATATCTTCAGCTGGTAACTGTGTTGTCACACAATACTTCCCCTAAGAAGCATTGTGTGACTCACAAATTATGACTGCAGTGAAGATAAGAATTGTTAGAGCTGTCCTTGTACTGAATATCTTCAGCTGCTAACTGTGTTATCACGCAATATTTCCCCTAAGAAGCATTGTGTGACTCACAAATTATGACTGCAGTGAAGATAAGAATTGTTAGAGTTGTCCTTGTACTGAATATCTTCAGCTGCTAACTGTGTTGTCACACAATACTTCCCCTAAGAAGCATTGTAACTCACAAACAATGACTGCAGTGAAGATAAGAATTGTTAGAGTTGTCCTTCTACTGAATATCTTCAGCTGCTAACTGTGTTGTCACACAATACTTCCCCTGAGAAGCATTGTGTGACTCACAAATTATGACTGCAGTGAAGATAAGAATTGTTAGAGTTGTCCTTACCTTGTACTGAATATCCTCAACTGCTAACTGTGTTGTCATGCAATACTTCTCCTGAGAAGCACTGTGTGACTCACAAATAATGACTGCAGTGAAGATAAGAAATGTTAGAGTTGTCCTTGTACTGAATATCTTCAGCTGCTAACTGTGTTGTCATGCAATACTTCTCCTGAGAAGCACTGTGTGACTCACAAATAAATACGACTGCAGTACAGACAAGAGTTATCAGATTTGTCCTTGTATAAAAATGTGAATTAAGGACTTGCTTACTGAAAGTCCTCATAAGTATGATCAGGATCTCTTACATTTTGCTGCTTATTTAAGGATATATATTTTTTTCGCTTTACAATCTAAAACCAAAATATGTCCATCAGGTGTTTTCGTTATTGCTCTGGGGTTCATTTGTGGGTTATCAACAGTTTTTCCAGTGAAACAACCGTCCACAGTGAACTGGTCAACACGATGATGGTTGAAGTTGCATACAAGAAGATTATAATGATTGCCACATTTCTCGAGACATAATCCCCACGGGAAGCTCAACTGTCCATCACCCTTGCCTGGTTCAGATTCTGGTTCTCCAATCATGTACAAGAACGTTCCTGAATTATCAAACACTTTCAAGCAATTGTTCCATCCATCAGATACAAAGAACTTGTCGTGATGTTGAATACATGCAGTGGGACGGTCAAGTTTTTCAGCGCCACTGTCTCCAAATTTAAACGCAGGTTTACCATCGTCTGATAAAATCTGCACTCTTTTATTATTGTGATCAGCTACAATAACACGTCCTTCACCATCCATACAAAGGCTGGCAGGATTCTGAAACTCACCATCGATTTTCCCTTTCTTCCCAAAGCTCTTCACAGATTTCCCTTTGTGTATGTTAAATTGTTGAATGCGATGATTTAATTCATCTGCCACCAGAATGTTATCATCATTTAGGTATGTGACGTCAACTGGATGGTAAAGCTGACCAACTTTGTTTCCATAGCAACCCAGATTTTTTACATACTGTCCTTCCCTGTCAAATATCAGGATACAGTGTTTTTTAGCGTCAGCTACAGCGATGAGTCCTTTACTGTTCACAGCAATCCCACATGGTTCTTGAAGAGTTTCTCCTTTTAACTCCAACTCTCCCACAACCTGAATGAGCCGTTCCTTCACCTGGACAGTGTAAGGACCGGTTGCAAGCTTCTTGCCGTTTATCTTTACTGTGATGTTGAAGGAACCTGGAACTTTAGCTGTAAACTTCACCAGGAAATCTCCATCTTCTTTTTCGCAAGTCGTTAAACTTCCGACTTTATAAGCGGGTTCCACGAGCACTTCAACATTAACCGCTTTCCCTTTCACTTCATCCACAAGTTTAACTTCAAACTCTGCTTCTACGCCAGCTCGGAAATCTTGGGCTAGTCCTACAACAAGTTCACTAGTTGCCGTAAAACCGAGATTCAAATTCTCTGGTTCAGAAGTCGTGAAAAACTTCAGAAAGGAATTGACCGGAAGTGGTGGGACGGGAGTGTTTTCAAGATCTTTAAACCGCTGCTCCAGATTCGGTTTGCTCTGCATAATGTGGGAGTTGGAGCAACTTTGAACTAGGGTTTCAGCAAACTCGACTGCTTGGTTGATTTGCTTTAGCAAGGACTGCACTTGTGTCTTTGTACATCTTAACGTTTCTTCTCTCGACACGCGCGTGTTCTCGATGGCGGCAATGACCTCACGTTTGCGTTCTCCGATCTTCGCGATCATTTGATCGGCTGCTTGGCAAACTTCACGTTTAATGTTTGTTACATTAGTTTGTAGCTCAAGCTCTGTTTGTTCAAATTGATCAATCACTTTGCTGCAAACTTTGCTCTTTTCTTTTATTAACTCAGCTCTCGCCAGGATGTTAGCTTTCTCGCTGTCCGCTGCTTTCTCCAATGGTTCCACCTGGTGTGTCTTGTGATCCGTGGCGATGCATATGTTGCAAACACAAGTTTGGCATTCGAGACAGAAAAACCTCGTCACCTCTCGCTCGTGGTACTGCCGGGGGCAAAATGACTGCCTCTTCATCAGGGCTTCGTAGTCTTCAGCTTGGAACTGTTTGACTGGCGTTACCTTGTGTCCTTCGGTGAGTGCTGTGTTTCTAAACAGTTCATGTGCGTTTACACAGTCACTGCACATGAATTTAGCGCATTCCAAGCAGTAACTTATCTCTGCGCTCTTTTTCTTACAAATGCCACAACTGATGTCATTTCCATTGCCGCTTTGTCGGACAGCGAGAAGACTTAGTAAACTGTTATGATGAAAACTTGTCGGTAGTTTATCGAAGCGGTTTCCTTCGGGAAGACCAACTTCAGCCTGGCACTCGGGGCAGCGAAACTTTCCATTCCTTTGGCTGGTCAGTGCGTGTTTCTTCAAGCATTCACAGCAGAATGTGTGCAGGCAGGTTATTGTCTTCGGATCGGTGAAAGTATCTAGACAGATTGAACATGTAACGTGCTCTTTGAGGTTTTTTAACAGAGACTCCATCGTTTTAGCAGCTTGTTTAACAGCCTCTCTCTCTTCAGCTACGTCATCATCGGGAGAGACCCTTTGGTCACGTGCCACCCAGAATCTGAGTGGTAACAAACATTTTTGTTAGGGGAGGGGTAATAAAGTGTATAATTGTCGCTTTACCGAGAAAGGGGAGTGTTTGTAATAGTAATTGGACTGAGTGGAGTACAATTCAGGGAGTAAGGCCCGGTTCAGACGCCGAACTTTTCATGAGCCGAACCTAATACCTTGAATTAAGTACATGAAAAGTTCGGCGTCTGAATCAGTTAAGAACGGCTATTTGAATTTGGAACGGCTCAGCCGTTCTTTCCGCCTGGCTCAGCCGGGAATTTCGGCTTTGGAACGGCTTTGATTCAGACGCCGAACTTTTCATGAGCCGAACCTAATGCATAAATTATTATAACGACTGGTGCGTGTTCTGACATCTTTGCCTGAAAATCGCTGACCTTTCGATTTGTTTCTCTTCAAACTGAATTAAGTTCGGCTAATTAAGTTCGGCGTCTGAATCAACAGGCGTACTTTTGTTAATTTGGGTCGGTCCAAATTCGAATTAAGTTCGGCTCATGAAAAGTTCGGCGTCTGAACCGGGCCCAATTGGGTGAGTAATTTGAAATCGGCCGAGCGCGTAGCGCGAAGACGATTTGAAATTACGAACACGATTACCCCTGAATTGTACGACACGAAGTTGCTAATTAATCGAATCAATAACAAAATTCGAGATTAAAAAGTGTATGTGGAGACTTTTGTTCTCAAAACCTCAAGGTTATTTTCTGTCAGTTTGAAAGCAGGAAGAAACAGCGAGAAAAAAAAAAACATTTAAGTGCACCTGATTGACGCGCGCGCAACGTAGGTGTCCAATTACAGATATCCAATTACAAAAAGTTGAAATTGGACAGCCACTTGACCACGCGCCACGTAAGAAATAGGCGCGCGGATGACCGATCTCAATCGAGAATTTTGTTATTGATACGATTAGAGGTATTATCGGTCATCAGAACAAGCTATAAAAGCCAAGCATTTCGTAATCACCCAAGTATTTTCGACCTGTAAGCGGTTCATGTTGTTGTCAACTCAGCCAAAACGTTTCTGAGCGACGGAAAGCACGTTAAAAACCTCGTTTTTTCAGGGATGGAAACAAACGCCGCGACGGTCAATATTTCGCGCAGACAAATGCCACGAACCGAGCTGAATTCGACATTAAGCCAGTATCGGGCTCCTAAATAAGCGAATACAGAAGTAATCTTTATCCTTATGCTTTATTTTATGCTAAATTTATACTGTCAGACGGCCAATTAGCAGAAAAACCTAACTAAAATCAGAGAATATGCGACCGATCGAAATCGACACTTTGTTGACAAGATCCATACATTCAGCCGATGCATTACATTGGGGAACATTATACAGATTATATTTTATATTTTATCTACAAGCTAAGATTTAGACACGAATGCAGCACGTAAACTTCAAGAATTATTACATTCTGGCCAATAAAAGCATCATTTTATAAAGCAAACGATGTGTACGTGTGATGTTATATTTTGTTCAGGGAATATTGAATTCAAATCTGGATAAATAAACATCTGGCTCTTTTTACCTTTGTTGAATTTGGAAGGTGACTGGAGGCTTTCAAAGGTGTACATATTAAAATGTTAAATGCCCGTGTGTTTGAACGAATGAGCCTCTTGACAGGCATTTCTTTCGTCCTCTGTTCGTTCGGGGAGATGAACGAAAGTAGTTATTGACCCTACCCCGATGGAAAATATTTTGTCACAGGGTGGCCGATGTCTCTCCCGATGATGACGTAGCTGAAGAGAGAGAAAGACCCTGGGAACGAGGTTGACAAAACACACCCATTCAACTTGTTTTAATTTTGTAGTATTACAATATCAGTTTACATTTTACTTTAAGCAGCCAACCAGATTTTAGCAATTTATCTGTACCCTCTGACCTCAGAGCGGAAGTTGTAAGAACCTTCAAAGGTCTCCTTGCATGGCTGTCAGACAAAACACACCCATTCAACTTGTTTTAATTCCGAGAAACTAAAGTTATTTGTAGTTTTACAATATCAGGTTACATTTCGCCGCAAGCAGCCAACATAGCTGTCAGGAATAATAATCTCAACTGAGCCAAAAACAAAACAAATCGCACAGTTGCACCTTTTGATCAATAAACATTGTTTTTCTTAATTCAAAGGTACAAATATGCAAATTTCAAAAAACATGGCTGTCCAAGTCTTGTTATGGAAACATCAAGTCACGTGATCAATAAGTTTTTTGCCAGATAAATTTTAGGAAAAGTCACAAAGTTTGATGGCGTTTGAATACATATTAAAGAAGTTAAAAGAAGTTATGAATGTTGAAAGTTAGCGCGAGCACTTTGTGCCCCTCCCCCCCCCCCCCCCGAGGCTAAATAGAGTTAATTATCAAACTTGTTAGGAGAAGGTATTTAATGATCTGTAAGGCAATTCGCCCTTGTTGATCATTTCCTTAATTCTCATGATCTGTACGTTTGATTATGTAGTGATGTTGTAATGAGAAATAAGTTGGTGATCGTTGTGATTTTTAATAGAAGTAAAAAGTCCGATTATAGATAACCCATTTCTGAGTTGTCTTTAGCCTCTTTTTTAACCCGAGGTCAAGTGCAAAACCATTCATATGGATATTAGTAATATTTGCATGTGAAACAAACCTCGTAATTATATGAATGGTTTTGCACCTAGCCTCACTTTGAAAAGAGTCTAAAGGCAACTCGGAAATGGGGTTTAGATTTCTTGGTGTTGACCGTTTATTTTCTCGGAAGGCTATTTTTGATGGGGGAATGGGTGGGAGATATGTATCATTTATAGAAGGAATTGGGTTCGGCTGATAATTGGATTGCATTTGCATCTGAAAGTTTTCAAATGACAGTTGAAAGGCTTGGTACTATGTATCAACAAATTTTATTGCAGTCTATAATGCAACGATACCAAAACAAAGTTTAAGTCAAAAGAAGAAAGGCTTTTTTTTAATTAGATATGGTAAAAAAAAAAAACGTAAATTGCGAAATATGTAGTTGAAACATTCTTGATTTTTTTTTGGCCATTAACGTAACCGCTTATTATTATTTGCTGTACTCAATGCGTACGCAAAGCAAACTAAGGAAACATCATACAAGTCTAAATTTCTCATGTTATTATTTTATAGGGAAGGTGCTGTTTGGTAAAGGCTTTTCTGTTTTGTTTTTTCTGTTTTAGATCACAGCGGTCACGTTTCATCGCAGAACAAAGGCATCAACAGCAATAACTCAAACTCGCTTCGTTTAACTCAGTTCACGACTCCAGCAGGGGTTGGAGTTTTCAAGAAACTTGACGACGGCAAAGAGCTGCAAGCGGCTTGTTACGAATGGACAGAGTACGATGACTTGCCTTCTTCAGAGGATCTCAGTGCATTTCTAGCTGATTTGGAAATGGACGCTGTTAATAAAGAGGATGGACAAACTCTGCCAAACTTGTACTACGAAAAATGTTGCAGTCGTGAACCACTTATGACGTCAGTTGAGATGACCTCAGGTGAGATGACAGGAGATAACTTGACGTCACAGGTGACGTCATCACAAATTACGAGTTTAAACGACGTGATATGTCGATTGACTCAAACTTCATTTAAAGATGATTACACAGAGTTTACCGATCTTCCTTCTTCCGAAGATTTGGACGCTTTCTTGGCTGACATAGAGCTCGATTGTGGAAAAGTACCAATGAAAAAATCGTTATCGCCTACTGCTGCCATGGGATCCAAGGACGCCTTCCGCAGCATATTCTGCTGCGAGGTCGAGGATTCTGCAACGTCACCGTTTAGCGACAACATTACTTCAAACTCAGGTAAAATGGTCCACTGGCACGACATTGAATCTTCAGATTCACAATTTCTACGAGACTGTGAAAGCGTTTTCACTGAGCTCACCAAACATGTCTGTAATGAGAAAGATAGAATAGAAGATAGCGTAACGATCCCTTCTCCTGCTTATGTACACAATGATTTAGTCCTGAATAATCAACAAAGATCTACTTATTGCCGTGAAGAAAGCACTAAACAAAGGAAGAACTTCTGCCGCTCTGGATCTACCGATGAGTTACATGAAGAACACATCGTTTGTAACATGTCACTAGAACACGAGGAGACGAGCATAATACGGTCACATGACCGTGATACAAATGTAACAGAGGTCCAACAAGGATGCCAAATCACATGTAGAGATTGGACGCCTGTTAATCACCATAGACTGAAAGAAGTTTCTGGAGGTGGGATGTCAAAAAGAAGTTTTGAGATGATGGCCTCCTCGCCTGATTTATTTTCTCAATCGCTTTCTCGTGTGGAAGAAGTTGGCTCTGAAACACCAGATTTATTCTCTTCTCCAAGGCTCATCAGTGGAGAATCAAAGCGTTCAAGGTGTACGAAACACTTAATCAGAACACCGGACCTGTTTTCTTCCACAAGAAGTCCTTGCGGCCACACTCACTCTTGCAGCAGGCAGGAGATGAACTCGGTATCTTTGTTTTCATGCTCTGATCATTCGCATCTCTCTTCTTCATCACGACTTTCCCCACCTGCGCAACCAGCCTCGTACCCAAGTTCGAATGAAAACGAAGCCGATACGCAGCCGATCATAAACCACCACGAAGTTGAAAACAAGTTTGTCCGGAATTCACAGACTGTTAGTTTTCATTCTACACCCCACAGAGTAAATCTTTCTTCTAAACGTTTGCACAAAGTATGGACGCCGGCTGGAGTTTCGCCGTTGTTATCTGACTTCGAAGGAACAAGTCCGTGTTATGAGGATATCAGTGTTCAAGGATCGCCAATCCTGTTCTCTCCGATGTCAAGCAGCAGTTTATGAGCTGTACCTTCACAATTCCCAGACCTTCTTTATTTCGTCATGCGTTTTAGGTCGTGCGATGTGAAAACTCTCCCAGATCTCCCAGGGACTTCACAGTTATGTGAGGGTGGTACTTAAGAGCGTTGCTAATAAACTTACTAGGGTTCTGAAATAAAAACTCTTTAAAATGACTAAATTGTTTTGTTCTAACTGCGTAAAGAGGATTGTGGCATAGTTCCCACTTTGGCGAATGGCCGAACCTAAAAAAAGACGGCGAAATTCGAATGAAAAATGTGCAAAATTAATGAAATCAATTTGATAGTGTTTGTACCATCCGAGGTTTAACTGGCTTTTTGCCCGCGTCCTGTGATTTTAAATGCGTTTTCAAGACGCCTGTGTACGGCTACTAGCGATTTTTGGTACGATTTCGCAGAAGTTTGTTTAAGATTTATTAATTGTGAAGTGCGCAACACGCGTGTAATGTCAGCAAAAAGGTTGCCTTACTAACCATAAAGTGGAACGTTAATGTGTTTTATTCTGACATCAAGTGTGCCTCGCTTCAAAGGCATCTCAAAACCGTGATTATATCGCCATCAAATCTGAGGGAAATCGCTGGTAGTTTGCGCAGGCGATTTCAGGAAATCGTACTTAAAATAGCTGTAAAAATCACATTAAGTAATGGTCCTGGTAAGAAGTAGGCAAATGACCCAAATGCACGGAACGCAGAAAGGTGTGAATTAAGCTTTTGTTGAAACCGTCCACCTCATTGGCTAAACATGAAAATCGCCCAAAACTTCGTCAGGCAGCGCATTTATTTTTCTCTAGTTTACTAATTGATTCCCTTTTAGTGAAAACTATTGTGATTTTTAATGCAACAAAAATTCTATGTGGGGAACATGGAAAATTAGAAGTCTTTCTTGGCCACTGTTTTAGAGTCTCACGATTGAATGAAATCTTGTAACACAAAAGAAACATCGCTTTAAAATAAAGTTTCAGTAAATTTTATTTCAAAACCATGTTGTCCATAGGTTGACGTATTCTCAGTACGAAAATCTTAACATTCTTATGTGGGGAAAGCGAAATGCCGCGGAACAATAGAGAATTGCGTACTTCTTACACGCATTGTTACTTAAAAGGGCTTTTTGATAGGCAATAGGTGTCGAAAACTAAGCCAAACAGTTATCTCTGGGCATTCACAACACCACAACAAACGGCACATGCGCATAGAGGAACAGTGGGCACAGAGGAACAGTGGGGGGTGAAACGTAAATAAAAACCATTGGCAAGCTGGGAAACAGGACCGGTGCCAAACGCGGGAAAACATCTGACTCGTCCCCAATCGTCTCTGTTGGCAAAGCACAGAAGACGCGCGCGGGATAGACGAGGAACGAGAGAAACGCGAGAGCGAGGGCATCGCAAGGGGTGATGGGCAGGAGGGAAGGAAAGGGACCTCTCTTTCCTTCCCATCACCCCTCGCGTTCCCCTCGTTAATTGAGAGACAATTGGGAACGAGTCAGGGGACTTCCCTCGCGGCTTCGCTGCTCGCAAATCCAGCATCGCGTGCGCAAACAAGAAAACCGCCAGCTACGCAGGCTAGCCAAGCGTAAGAAAATAGGTCAAGCAACTGGCACAAAGGTAAAACATGAAAATTTCGTTTTATGAGTTCAAGTTCAATTGGCCCCCGCAAAGAGATTCAAAAGCTGACGTTTTCAGCGCTCTTGACTAAAAGGAAAAAGAAAGAGAGGACAATATTATTGACAGGCCAGGTTCCCACTGAATACTCTCTTGTGACGTCGCTCCCCCGTCAAAAAGATCTTTTAGAAATAAATTAGTAGAAGACCTAGTGCGAAACGTTACACTTACACTCATTTTTACAAATGAGATCTTATAAAAAAGAAAAATGAACTATGCTCCTCCTTTAATCCACCGACGTGATGCCATTGCTCGTGTCGCCTCTAAAGAACTACAAAGTATAAGGCCTATGCAGCCGCCCCAGTCGTAAAAAAATATAGTTTTATTCGGGCAAAACGGTCGACTATTCGGGCACCACAGACAGAAAAATTACTGAATATTTTGCGATTCAATGTCTTAAATTAATTGTTTTTATTTTGTAACTAACATTACTCACTTAACTTTCTAACCGAGCTCTATACTACATCGATCATGTCATTGATGTGATAGCTCCATAAGATGCTAACCGCGCAGAGCAGACATACGCCTTATTTACACTGGAAAGGGGATGATCCTAGTGCTAGGATCATCCGAGCGCAACATGTTTTCTACTTTCAGCTTACATGCGAAGGGTTGCATTTGGCCCTAGCGCTAAGATCATCCTAGCGCTAAAATCATCCGAGCTCCATTAAACGGCCTCGGGAGCCCCAAGGTTATCTTCGCTTTTGTTATTGTCGCCCACCGTCTTGCTTTGCAACCGCGCCGTTCTCAAAGGTACTGGGGCCATCCTGCCGAGCAGCTGCTACACTACCGTCCTGCCGAATTTTTCACGTAAACCAAATGAAAAGTTGATCCTGAAAACCGCATTTACGCATGTAAACCAAATGAACCTTCTAGGATCATCCTCTCAAAAATGTAAATAGGGCCATAGAACGGCAAATTTGCGTTGTGGTCCGCCAAGGGTGGGAATGACTTTTCAGACCGCGCAGAGACTGAAACTTAGTATAACATTTGGCGACCATGTTGCTTATTAGGACAGTATCCGGGAGAGTATGTGTGGTTGGTATCTGGTCGTTCAAAGTATGTCTTCGTCCGAAGTCTCGTAAAATATATCTTATCGGTACCGTGTTAAGTGCGAAGAATGCGAGATGTAGAAGCTCATTCTTGCATCGTTCACAGTGGTAGAAAAGTAGAATGTCAGCTAGTGCCAGAATCTCCTGGCTAGAATCATCATCATGAGGAATAAACATGACTTCACGAATTTCATTCGGGCAAATAAAGTTCAGCCCCCCCCCCCCCCCCCCCCCGACAAAATTTTTCCCGTACGCCGATGGTGTAAAAACCTGTCTTTCTTTTCTATATTATTGCCTTGCACTCTATTGTTTTATACAGTTTGTTTTCTTTGTTTTCACACTCGTGTGTTTTGGCAGGTTTTTGCACCGACGTAAACCCAGAATACCTAACTGTAAATACTTGTATATTTCGCCAGTCCATTTACGGTTTGATAAATAAAACAGAGCCAACCTCCAATTGTTGTTTATTCAGTTACTTATTCACTTGTGACAGCTTGACTGAAGTTAAGCTTGAATCAAGTTTTTGAAACATACCAATTAAAAACAAAACAGGCATGCATTCCTCAAAATGGCAAGATTTCAATACAACACCCAACATTAGTTTTGCACATCGATGTGTGTGTGCCATTGTTTTTACTTAGGCATTCTTTTGTTCGGTTAGCATAAGATTCCATCCGCCTAAACCACCTCGGACACCTTATGGAGACTTACATAACGAAGTAACTGGTTAGCTTGCAGTTGAGGTTGGGGTTAGTAGTTTATATAGTTAAATTTAGGCCTAAACAACCAACGAAGCCAGGTGGTACTCTGGTACGGTAGGCTATGTAAACCTAAGCCTAGCTGAGGTCACATGTTCAATCCCGAGTGGGGATTTTAGATTTTATTTTTAACACTTAACTTTATTGAAAATAATATTCTAAGTGTCGACATTACGTTATATAATTCTAAATAAGTGTCCGAGGCAGTTTAGGCGGATGGGATCTAATGCTGACCCTTTTGTTCTGGCTTTTGTTTCACTTATCCATAGTTTAGTTTAATTGTTGGTTTATATCGGGAAAGCTTTCCCTCAAAATTTCAAACTACATTTCAGGCTTCTATGAAATGGCAATGCAGTTTATAGGTGGCAAAATCATCCCAGGTACTCTGGATACCAGAAGTTCTCTTACAGCAGGCTTTTGTGGAATTGCATTCTTGCCCAGAGGCTCTTCCTCTTCAATGCAGTTTTGCGATTTCCTGTTCAAGCAGCAGAACATTAACAAGGAAGAAAACTTAATATTTTCCTGTTTCAACTTTTACTGCTTGTTGAGTTACGGCACGCTCTACTTAGAGACATTTAACTGAATTCTATTAAATATTCAAAGGTGATATAATGCTGCCATAAAGAACCACGCTACAACAAAATCAAACAAAAAATTCTATTCAGTCCTTGCCCTCCGCCATGCTCGTGAAAAAAACTGTTATTACTATTGAAAAAAATTGGTGGTTTTCGTTGAAAAATCAACGTTAATAGTTCACAATTACGTCCGATATCGTCCCAGTAACGCAAGTTTACATTAAAAAGCAGAGTTCTTTATTTGACTGAAGGAGGGAAATTTTTGTGGAGTAATATTTTTGCGAGAGTTTTTGTCTGCGGGAACTTATTTTTGTGGATTGAGTGCAATCCTCCAAATCCGCAAAAATTAAAAACCACAAAAATTTCATTCTACACAGTAGATAGCCCATTGTGTACTTTGCATGATAAATTGGATATGCGTCGATGATGACGTCATATAATGTCATTTATTTTCCCGCCATCTTTGATATTTTGAAGTCCAGAAAATCAGCTCTATGGAACAAAAATGAAGAAAAAAGCCCTTAATTCCCAAAATAAAATTCACTAAAAATTGAATTAAAAATAATGAAGAGGGATTGACATCCCCCCCCCCCCCCCCTTTCGATTTACGCTCTTGGGTTAATTAATATTCTTCTCTCCCGTCCGGTTTAAAAATACTAGTTACTTCAACAAAAGGCGCACTACGTCCAAAATGCCCAAAAAGGTGATGTTCTTCTCTCTCACTGCTGTATTGAAGTAGCTTAGATAAATTATGTATGGTATTCTGTTGCTTGATACCTCCCTCAGAAACTGATATCTTGTTGAATGCAAACTTTAATTTGTTATCACGTGTGTTTCTTTTCTTTCACTCTTGGCGCTTTCATGACTACAAAGAAAAGCGTGCAAACGTTATTAACCCCAAAACCTTTGATGTATTTTTCAGCGATTGGCTCAAGTCTCTCATCAATATTCATGAAACAATCGTCGCCCGCGCCGCAAGTCAAGCAGGTCGTGCTCCTGTGAAGATGTGTTGCAAGTTTGAAAACGTTTTGGCGCTCTAGAATCAACTTTGAAGACTCCGGGAAGACGTACCGCCAAGGAAAAAGCCGCCCTACAACTACAACTGAAGGTAAGAACCGCTTCGCTAAAAGATACATTTGTTCAGTAACAGAATATAAAATTTTGCTCGGTGAAGTGAACACGTGCGTTGAGCTTGTCTTCGTCTTACAACGTCTCCTCTGCGTTTTGGTATTTCGTTTGTCGTGCAATAAACGAAGGAGTTGGCCCTCAAACAAATACCTGGCTGGTTAACTTCGTCCATGCTGCAACATACACTTTGAAAATAAAAAAATGTATAGTTTAACCAGGAGCTAATGCTGAAACAAGATTTTGAAATTTTGTTTAGAAATATTCTATTCTTTGATTGCGGACAGTTAACTTATGATGAAAATCACGTCCAATGCACGCATGCGCATCTAAAATTCAAACCTTAGTCATCTGTAAAATAAAAATTGAACATTTATCTTATAAATCGTTCATTTGTATTTTCAGAAACTTCAAAGAACATAAAAATCAGGAAAATGGAGGGCTGAAAAACAAGCCAAGAGGACAAACTGGAATGGACAAAGCAGGAGGAATTTCTTCAAAGATAAGAACCTTTTATTTCATATACAAATGGTGGCTGAAAATGTTGTTTGTATTTGTATCAAATGTCTTAATTCTAAGGAAGAGCGAACTCGGATCTGACTGCTGATGGACTTAATCTACTCATCAAATGATATGAAGAACCGGAGGATATTGAAATCAAGAAATCAGCTGCATAGGTTTTGCAATGGTAGGAAGGGTCTTCGGTTAAAAAACTTCTTGAGAATTTTAATTTAATCTCAGCCACCATTTGGGCGTTGAGCGATCGTTTGATTTATATAGTTGATAATTTGACGATTCAGTTTACAGCTTGTTTTTGTTTTTTTTTTTTCGGTGAACATATCTTTATGTAAAACAAATTTCAAATTGTATTATCATTGCTTACGAAACTTCACTTACAAAGGAAATATGATTTTCTTTGGTCGATCGCTCAGCGTGTAGCTGTAAACGTTACGTACTTTTATAACCTCAGTTGATGAGGTGGGTATTTTAAGGTGGCACTGACAGGTATCAACATCAAATTACTTGTTTCCATGGTCACATTGGCTGTTATAAAACAACTTTTTTCCAAATATATTTTTCATTTTTTTCTCGATAATTTTTTACTTTGAAATTAAGTACGATTTGGTATAAACTAGATGTTCAAAAGTAAATATTTTCCATTATCTTCATATTTGAAAGTTTGCATTTTGTCCACAAATTCGTGAGTTTTCCAGAAACAAGATGAAAAACATTTCAGTTAATTTAGAAGGCAAATTTTTATTCATTAATTTTTCAATTGAACAAGTCTGGCATTGCATGTATCAAACTTAGAGCCAAGCAATTGTATGTTAAAAACTTTAAATTATTTTATGTACTTGCTCCAAAATTGGGCTCGTGCACAATTCGATGTATCACTAGAATAAAAATGGACACGTCAAATTATTTATTTTTTGTCGAAATTGTCAGTTATAAAATAACTTTCATTTACAAAATTATTTCAGTTAATTGGGAAGGCAATTTTATTGAATTATTTTTCAATTTAACCAAAGACTGGCATTGTGTTAAAAATGGATCGGAGCCAATCAATTGTATGTTGAAAACTCTAAAATTATTTTACTTCAGGCTCCGAAATTGGGCTCTCGCACAGTTCTATCTT
The DNA here is from genome assembly GCA_022457155.1 of Cladopsammia gracilis. Lineage (NCBI taxonomy): Eukaryota > Metazoa > Cnidaria > Anthozoa > Scleractinia > Dendrophylliidae > Cladopsammia > Cladopsammia gracilis. The sequence goes on along the minus strand of JAJGOT010000599.1, from coordinate 454,084 downwards.
TCGTTAGGATGAAAATGGACACAAATTATTTTTTCTATGGTGAATTTGGCTGTTTTAACATAACATTCATTTTCAAAATTATTTCAGTTGAGAAGGGAAATTCATTTGAATTATTTTTCAATTTAAGGTGGCTCGACTGGATTTTTGGGGGACGATACACCTCGAGTTTGGGCATCAACTACGACACCATTAACAATGCTATGGAAAAACGGTCACCACAGCTGTATCAGATAAAGATAAAGATTTGTTAAGACCAGTGTTATATTGACATCGGAGTTGCCATAGCAACGTAATGACGCCATGACGCTTTTTACTTGTTGTCATATTTCTCGGCTCCAGGAGGTTTTTCTGGTAAACGCTTTAGGGAGCTTGTACTTCCATAGCCGCCACGATTATGGTAATAACTGGATTGAGAATTGCAATAATATTACGCACTCGATGTCACGCTATTACGTAGGTTTAGACTTTCAATACCTTTTTGTTTTCTGGACAAAGAGACCCTCGGCATACCTGACTTACAACGTAATAGCGTGACATCGAGTGCGTAATGTTGTTACAATTCTCAACCCAGTTTTTAGCATATTTCAGAAAATTCTTCAGAAAGCAATCGAGCGTTTTGTTTGATGCAAATGAATTTTTGACTAAAGTTGTGCACGTGCATTTGGAACTTGAAAACAATACCCGTGAATAATGAGGACGCTCACTTGTAAACACAAAATCTGCGGGAAAAAATTGGTACATTGGAGGCCCGATTTTATTGCCTTAAATGTTTTCAATCTCCTTAAAACTTGCAGGCCGTATAATTTGATGATTAATCTCGAGATTGTCAAATTTAAAAAAAAAATTATCAAGCGATTTCCAAATTATCATCACGTTTGTAGGCGTAGACCAACTTACATACAAAAATGGAATGCACACCAATCAAATCTTTCTTTCTTGCAATCGCCAAAGCAATTCCCCTCACACACGATCTCAGATGGAATCAAACTATTACGAGATGAAACTGTATTTCCAAAGCGCATCGTTTTCTTTAGATATTAGCCAATTATGTCGATAGTATGTTTTTCACTGTATTTATAATCCCCAAAACTTCATACCCAAAAATTTCTAAAACACTCATAGAATTTGTTCAATCTTTGTCATAATCGAGGCGGCTATGGGAAGTACAAGCTCCCTTAAGCAATTACCGAAGAAATCTCCTGGTGCCGAGACTGAATGGGACGGCAAGTTTAAAACGTCATGGCGTCGTTGTGTTGCTGTGGCAACTCTGATGTTAATATAACAATGGTCTTAACAAGTTTTCATCTTCATTTAATACAGCTGTGGTGACCATTTTTCCATAGCATTGTTAATGGTGTCGCGCCGTAGTTAATGCTCAAACTCGAGGGGTATCTCTCCCCAAACATCCAGTTTAGCCACCTTAACCAAAGCCTGGGATTGTGAAAACATGGAATCAATTGAGAATACAGTGTGTATTTAAAGACACTTGTAGCCTGTCAGTGCCACCTTAAAATTATTCACAAGTTCTCTGTATCGACTGATTGACAAGAGAACAAAGGCTTTTACATGTTGCGCTTTTTCATGTTGCGCTTTTTCATGTTGCGCTTTTTCTTGTTGCGCTTTTTCTATTTCACTTTCACTTTTTTTTTTTAATCCACGGAAAATATTTTCTAAGTCGCCGGCATGCTAAAACGAATGTTAGGTTTTAAATAGAAAGCTTTTTCCTGAGATTGAGTGTCTATGTTCTCTTGTCGATCGTACGTATATTTAGGAGCTTAATTTATAAAGCCCTTATGTCTGGTTTTGAGAAAAGCCGGTACTGATTTTCGATTATCAGTAGTCTGTCGTGTGTAATCGTCCGGGTTAGTGTAGTTCTGAAAAGAAAAGTTGTTGTTGTTGACAATGACTGACGTTTGGACAACCTGAGCGGAAGTCGTCTTCAGAGTCATGTAAATTGCAAAGTACTACTTTACGACAAACCTAGCGACAGATAAGGAGGAGTATACAAGATCAAATGCTGCGGCTGCCAGGAACTTGAACACACGACTGACTGAACACAAACGACCGACGAAAAATGGTGATGTCAACAATCACATTTCTGAACAGTCACCATATACACACAAATCACAGAATTGACTTTGACTCTGCCGAATGTGTTACCTACAGTACGGACTACTACAAACAACTCACTCTAGAACAAACACTGAACCGTTGCCAACAGAAACACCAATTATACTACTACACTATCAATACACTATCAATGCACGGATCGAAACGCACCAATCACTGACTTGAGTCTCAACAGCCAGACGTTAATACCATCAACTGACAGTTTACAATTCACATGACGCTGAAGATGACTTCTGCTCAGGTTGTTAAAGCGTCGGTCATTGTCAACAACAACAGTTCATTTCAGAGCTACACTAACCCGGAAGATTACGCTCGACAGACTACAAAATAGACCGGTTATACAGACCAAACGGAAAAAAAAACAAAAGCTGTCCTTTGAGGAAGAAAAAGAGATAACGTTTAGAAGTCAACTGCATTGAAGTCTTCAAACAAATCATTTACAGTTTAGTTAACCCTTTTTTACCGAAGTTTTTTTCTTGGTTGCTTGATTTAAATTCTCAAACCATTATAACAGGAATTAAAAAAATCAACAACTATGCCACAGGCTTACCATCCGCTATTTAAGTGGTCTTCTGTGCTTTTGCAATGGATGTTTCGGATCTTTAAAACTGAAGAGAATGCAATGAAAACTCTCATACCACTGGCATATTGTGTTCCTTTGATTTTATCATGATCTCAATTCCTGATTGTAAAACATTCGGTTAAAACGTCAACTCATGCTTTATTGGACACTAATTTAAACTACTGAGCAAAATATTAATTCAGTCACACAGTTTATTACAAAGAATAATTTGGCGTTAACTTGGGAGATCAAATTGTTTGATTAATACGATACGAAAAGAAAAACTTTGGTTCCGTATATTATTATCATGGTCTGTATAACCTTGATTTCATTTAGTCATGTTTACTTTTTTGTAAAAAAATTCATGCAATTGACAAAAAGAAATGTTTAATAGTGAATCTTAAAACCAGACTTTGGGTGTTATAAATGGGCTCTTTTATATTTAGTTATTAAGCTAGTGGAGGAAAATACCTTTTTCTGTTGGCATTCGATGTAGCACATGCAGTACGAAACATTTTAGTTTGATTTTCATAAATTGGTCTCGTGCGCAACAGGATCTCTAGAAAGAAAATGGAGCCAAGCAATTGTATGTTGAATGTGCCAAATTATTTCACTTGCTCCTATTTCAGCATATTTCAAGATCATTTTGCTGCTTAGTGCATGCGTACTTTCAGTCAATTTGTTTTTGTGCTACAAAGAAAACCAGCCAACAGTTAAAGGTGTTGTTAGTAAAAGCAACATGGCAAGCTATGAAAAATCTAAAAATGTCTATTATCGAATGAAATTAGAAAAGCAATGCGAGAACTTAAGCTATGATTTTCGTTATCCAAAGCGTTTTATCTAGTATATAAACAATTTTCACGAGCTTGCCATGTTTCTTTTAATATCCTCCATGAATTCACTGCATGTCTCGTGCAAAATCATTAAGGCTGGTTTTCACTGGCGACAGAAGTATTAGTACAAACATATGAAGAATGAACACAGTTGTTGTTCTTATTCTGTCTTCGAAGGAATTGATACGGCATAAACATAGGCACAAAGATTGTTTATGACGCATTAATTCTTATTGAGGAAAGCATAAGAAGAACAAGTATGTTCCTTTTTCTTGTGTTCGTGCTTATACTTATGTCGCTAGTGAAAACCAGCATTAAATTTTGAGTGTTTTGCGCGAGATATTGTATAATTTTTTGGCGGGTTTAAATTTAAAGCTGTACACTTTTTTTTGGATCTAAAAATTTGCAAGTGGTGCCCCGTTAAATTTTTTGCTAAAATTGTTGTCAGGGGAAACGCTGTGCAAATTTTATCCAATTTTCCCGCCAAAAGACTTAGTATATTTTTGAAGAAAAAAATTGTCACACCCTTAATTAGTTAACTGATTTTTACTTATTTAATTAAGATATTAAAGAAGAGAGAGAATGCAATAAAACTGAAACAACTCTTTTATTGTTGACTTCTAATTATTTATTAAATACAATACAACGTGAAAAGTGTAATTAAGATATTGAAAAAATATAAATAAAGAGAATATTAAATACAATAAAATTGAAACAACTCTTTAAGCTTTTATTGTTGACTGTTCTAATTACAACATTACAAGTAGCCTTGAAAAAAATTTAAAAAAAAAAACGGCGCATGCGTATTTTGGGCGCCCGTATTTTTTCTAAGTCTTTTGGCGGGAAAATTGTAGAAATTTGAACAGCGTTTACCAATGCAAAAGATTTGAACCACTTAAGTACAAGCTTTTTAATAAGCGATTGACAATCAAATAACAGACTTACCAAATGGCTGAAAAAATTGTCCTGAATGATTACAGATTTTTTTTCCCAAAGCAAAAAGGTCTAGTTGTTTTCCGAGGTGTAAATTGAGTATTTGTTTCTGTTCTTGAAAACCTTGTCCATGGCACAACTTGCTTTTGACTGTTACAGACAATATTAGAATTTTTCGTGGATTGGAAAACATTGATCTTAAACAATCTATCAGAAATACCTGTGATTTTGTCCCTTTGCTTTACGTAAAAGGATATAAGCAATCTTGTACCGTGTAAATTGCCTTTAAGTACTGATACTACAGTGCAACACAGATATAATAAATGTGCTTGAACGCAAAATGTAAACGTTTTACTGCAGACAATCAATGAAAACTATTGCTGATCGTTAGTAGCAAGTACCAGTGAAATCTGATAAATGGTCAAAGGTGAGATATAAATAAATTTTTAAAAAAAAGCATACGACCCAGGCAGCATATTCAATGACAATCCTCCTCTGTAAATCCCTTAACAGTTCTGCTCTTGTGTTTAAATGGCGAAAGTCTACAGTTTCCACTCATGTGGGAGGCTAGACAGCTTTAGTGCGATTGCGCATGTGCGTGCTTGTAAGTATAAACAGATGGTGACTATGGGTAGCCATTCAAAGTTAATCAGTGCTTACATCGACCAAAACATCCCGCGTGAACGCCTCCAGGCGTCTTGTTTAGTAATATTCAGGCTTGTATAGGCTAATCTTTGATGATGTCATTGTTTACATTTTGTTTCATGATCATACGAATCTATGAAGAGAAGGCACCGTGCTAAATACAAATTAATTACAAATTGATTTCAAACGTTGAAAGAGCTTGTTAAACTTAGCTTAGTAATCTATGCAGAGAAGGCACCGTGCTAAATATGAATTGATTTCAAACGTTGAAAGAGCTTGTTAAACTTAGATTGGTTAATCTATGCAGAGAAGGCACCGTGCTAAATACAAATTGATTTCAAACGTTGAAAGAGCTTGTTAAACTTAATAAAGTGCACATGACAGATATTTTGTTATTTGCTTGACGGAAACTACATGGCGTTCTGATAAGAAAATCGAATAGAGTTTTTTCGATATCGATTTTCTTTCCGTGTTTTAGCCGTCTAAAAAAGGTGAAATTTCACTTCCGGTGGGTTACAAAATCGCTCAAGAAGAAAGACTGGAAATAGTCCGCTGTGACGTCAAAACAAGAATGCCGGTGTCGCGGTTTCTCGGTTCTATTGAGGTGTGGTTGTAGCAACACGCACCAAAAAACGAAGAACAACGGAGAAACCGCGACACTGACATTCTTGTATTGACGTCACAGCGGATTATTTCCAGTCTTTCTTCTTACGCAGTTTTGTAACCCACCGGAAGTGAAATTTCACGTTTTTAGACGGCTAAATCACGGACAAGAAAAATCGATATCAAAAAGCGTTTTACGACTTTCTTATCAGAACGCCATATAGATAAAAAATATCTGTCATATATACACTTTAAGGTAGTTATCTATGCAAATTTCGGTATTTCCATGCAATGTTTTAGGAAATATCAGCTAGTATCAAAAACTTCAAAGTTGTGGTTGACAAAAGCGCTAATGAACTATACATTCTTTGTAAACTTTTGAGTTCTTAAAGCAGCATTGCACGAAAGACTATTTAGTATATCGGGCTTAAATTTTCTGAGAAGGCTAATTGTGCTATGCCCTTCCAACATTAATGAGGTAATAATTGAAAACAAAGGTTCGCTTATAATGCTTGTTGATAACAGATGGGAAAAAAACACAGTTCATTTTGATTATTCTCATTGATTTTCGCTACGAATTCATTTAGTTTTAGCATGATGGTTTCTGAATAGTTAGTGGTTTAACTTCTCGCCATTTTTCCTCTTTCTTCCCTTTTTCTAAAGGAAGGGAGACACAGAAATATAGAAATAATTTATTTTAGCTGTATTCAAAAAGCTATAACATGTTGAAAGTTGACAATAACAAGCAAGAGACAAAACTGACTAAATGAGCTACAATTTCCAATAATCAATCGATTCGTAGCCTTGACACCTTGCTTAAAACTTCACCAACAGCCAGAATCAAGTTTAAAAAGAAAACTGAGAAAATGTTTGACAAAAAAGTGACTTGAAACTTGAATTAAACTAAAAACAAATACAGTATTCTACTAGTTTCAAACTGATCGGAGACAAATAAAATCTTGTAAAAAAAAAAAGAATAAAATGTACAAGCAAAATCAGTGAAGACAAAATGGCATCTCGTTACCTGAAAAGTTTTATTGAAATTAAGAAAAACAAATTATAGAAAAATTGAAGAAAAATAAAATAAATTATAACCGACAACTAAATCACCTATACTTCAAAACAGACAAAATGTTGGCCTTTAATTTTCATTGTGAAGTCCTTTCTCAAGTCAAAACCCAACTGAAAATTGACGTTATAGTTTCACTGAGATATTTCTTTTAGACGTTTTAAGAATGGTCTTAATTATTTCGCAATAACGAATAGGATTTTTTTTAACGTTAAAACCCCTACTCAAAACTCATATTTAGTAAACAAAATGCTAATAATTAAAACTGCAAAATAAGAGACAAGATAGTTGGTGAAAGCTACTGAATTCAAATAATTCTTTCATTGTTACTGCGTTTCTATGTGTGAATTTAGCTGAACTATTTTTGCTTAACTTCCTTACAGGCCTGTCTCAAGGACTTAAAAAAACTTACTCCATCGTTTGGGGCCGGTTGGGTCTCTGTATGAGTTTTGTCATTAAGCAATTTATCCGGTGATTCGGAAGTCTCTCGAACTAGCCTTACCTAAATTGACCTGTACAGTGTAGTTCAAAAGAAAGATAATATCTCCACAAGTAAAGAAACATGTGTTAAGGGGGCATTACGTTACGGTTGGTTTTTGGTAAGATTTTGGCTGCTTAACAAAAAAATCATATTTAATTGACAATTCATTCAAATTGACTCAAACTTTGTACAGAGTACATCAAGATCACTGTCTACCACATTGGATAACCAATGTTAATGATTTGTTTATTTTAGGTTAATAATTAACAATTTTCTGAGAAACGTTGTTTTGGGGATTAGATTACAGCCCCTCACTTTTTGACAAGTTGCTTAAAAAAAAAAACAATCGATTTTTGGTCCAATAAATCCTAATGAGATGGAGTGTAACCTAATGGAGTGCGATCGCCTTCGGACCATTTTGGTCACCATGGTAATCAATCAAACATTTTAGAAGGCAAATTTCTTATAAACCAGGTTTATTTGAAAAAATGAAATTCTACTCCATAGGGTTACAGATAAGTATATAAAGAATTTTTCTACCAAATTTGGTGGCAATTGCTTAAACGCTCTTTGAAAAATATGAGGGGCTACCCACAAAAAAAGACCCTCATTTTATAGTGGAAAAAATTAATTTGCCAAAGAAATTAATATATATATTCTGAAACTAGACAGATTCAAGTATCTATTGAGAGGTAATAAAAAAAAATTGACGAATTTTAAAATTTTTGCCAAAAACCAACCGTAATGCCCCCTTAAAGGAGTCAGACATTTTGTCTTTGAACATTAGGTTGATATCAGTCTTGCGTTTATGCTACCATCTTCGGGGGGGGGGGGGGGGGGGGGAGGGGGGGGGGGGGGTGGGTGCCAGATCGATCTTCACTCCTCTCGTAAAAATAGCTTCCACTCTAATCTTATAAGGATATCCGAATTCTATAAATTGCCTGATTTTAACCCTATTTTCTTAACTGACACTAAAATCAAACACTATGTAAACTTAATGCAACAAAAATACATCCTGTATTGGCGACATACTATTCAACACTCTAAGAAACTCGAATTCTATAATATCTTTAAGAACGGATATACGCCTTCTCATTACTTACAAGGAAATCAAACGGCAGAAAACAATTTGTAAACTTTCGTATAAGTAATCATAACAAATCACGAGAGATGATAGAGTGTGCCCTACTTGTGGATCTAATGAAATTGAAGATGAAATTCACTTCCTTTTTCACTGTCCTAAATACTCAATTCTTAGAGACGAATTTTACAGGAAAATAGGGTATCACCTACCAAATATAAAACAGTTATCTCCTTCAGAAGTTACCAATGAATTAATGAACTCTCATAATTACTTTGTAAGTATTCGATTAGTAAAATTTATTCTTTCAAGCTTAGATCTCCGCAATAATCAAATTATCAATCCAGACTGATGTATCTTAATTGTACTTTCCCTTTCTTTATTATATTATTGTAATTCCAAAGGGTCTGGATAATAGCAAGCAAGTAATAATATTCAAAGCAACGACAACTGACTTGATTTTAAAAGACATATTTCGACAATCCTTTGTCATCTTCAGTTCGAAATTTTAAGTTACAAAGTTGAATTTATACTAAGTAAATGAAAATGCTAATGAAAAAAAAACACCTTTGACAAATAAATGAAAGAATGTGTGACAATACGTGTCATTCATTTATTTATAAATTCAACTTTGTAACTTAAAATTTCAAACTGAAGATGACAAAGGATTGTCGAAACATGTCTTTTAAAATCAAGTCAGTTGTCGTTGCTTTGAAAATTATTATTGTAATTTCATTTTGTTATGTGGTAATACTTTTGCAATACTGTAAGTATTTATAGTCATGCAAACAAAACTACTTGTTGTAATAGAGAGGTGTTCGTATTAGAGAGGTGTCCGTAATAAGGAGGTGTCCGTAATAAGGAGGTGTCCGTAATAGAGAGGTGTCCGTATTAGAGAGATGTCCGTAATAGAGAGGTGTCGGTAATAGAGAGGTGTCAGTAATAGAGGTAACCGTAATAGAAAGGTGTCCGTATTATAGAGGTGTCGGTAATAGAGAGGTGTCCGTATCAGAGGGATGTCCGTATTAGAAAGGTGTCCTTAATAGAGGTGTCCGTAATAGAGAGGTGTCTCTAATAGAGTGTTTCTTCGTACTAGAAAGAGGTGACCGTATTATAGAGGTGTCAGTAATAGAGAGGTGTAAGTATCAGAGAGGTGTCCATAATGGAGGTGTCTGCAATAGAATGTCGTCCGTACTAGAGAGGTGTCTGTATCATAGAGGTGTCCGTAATAGAGAAGTATCTGTATTACAGATGTCCGCAATAGAGCGGTGTCCGTATTACAGAGGTGTCTAGTCTGTATTAGAGAGGTGTCGGTATTCAAGTGTTGTCCATATTAGAGCGGTCCGTATTATAGAGATGTCTGTATTAGAGAGACGTCCATAATAGAGAGTTGTCCGTATTACAGAGGTATCCGTGTTAGAGAGGTGTCCGCATTAGAGAGGTGTCCGTAATAAAGAGTTGTCCGTATTACAGAGGTATCCGTATTAGAGAGGCGTCCGTAATAGAGAGTTGTCCGTATTACAGATGGGTCCGTATTAGAGAGGTGTCCACATTAGAGAGGTGTACGTAATAGAGAATTGTCCGTATTACAGAGGTGTCCATATTAGAGAGTTGTCCGCAATAGAAAGGTGTCCTTAATAGAGAAGTGTCTGTATTATTGACGTGTCCGCGGAAGCTGAGAGAGGAGTCCCTAATAGAGAGCTGTCCGTATTAGATAAGTGTCTAGTCTGTATTAGAGAGGTGTTCGTATTATAGAGTTGTTGGTATTAGAGAGGTGTCCATATTAGAGTGGTGTCCATATTAGAGAGGTGTCCATCTTACAGAGGTGTCTGTATTAGAGGTGTCCGTTTTATATAGGTGTCCATAATAGAGAGGTGTCCGTATAAGAGAGGTGTCCGTAATAGGGAGGTGTCCGTATTAGAGAGACGTCCGTATTAGAGAGATGTCCATCTTAGAGAGGTGTCCGTATTAGAGAGGTATCGATAATGGAGTGTTTCTTCGTACTAGAGAGGTGTCCGTATTATAGAGGTGTCGGTAATAGAGAGGTGCCCGTATTAGAGAGGTGTCCGTATTAGAGAAGTGTCTGTATTAGAGAGGTCTCCGTAATAGAGAGGTGTCTGTAATAGAATGTCGTCCGTACTAGAGGTGTCTGTATTAGAGAGGTGTCTGCAATAGAGAGGTGTCCATCTTAGAGAGGTGTCCGTATTAGAGAGGTGTCCGTAATAGAGAGTTGTCCGTATTACAGAGGAATCTGTATTAGAGAGGTGTCTGTAATAGAGAGTTGTCCATATTACAGAGATATCCGTATAAGAGAGGTTTCCGTATTAGAGAGGCGTCCGTAATGGAGAGTTGTCCGTATTACAGAGGTGTCCGTATTAGAGAGTTGTCCGCATTAGAGAGGTGTCTAGTCTGTATTAGAGAGGTGTCCGTATTCGAGTGATGTCTGTATTATAGAGGTACCCGTATTATAGAGATGTCTGTATTAGAGAGATGTCCGCAATAGAAAGGTATCCGTAATAGAGAAGTGCCCGTATTATTGACGTGTCCGTGGAAGAGAGAGGTGTCCCTAATGGAGTGCTGTCCGTATAAGAAAGGTGTGTAGTCTGTATTAGAGAGGTGTTGGTATTATAGGTGTTGGTATTAGAGAGGTGTCCGTATTAGAGAAGCGTCCATCTTACAGAGGTGTCCGTTTTATATAGGTGTCCGTAATAGAGAGGTGTCCGTATTAGAGAGGTTTCTGTAATAGGGAGGTGTCCGTATTAGAGCGACGTCCGTACTAGAGAGATGTCCATGTTAGAAAGGTGTCCATATTATAGGGGTGTCAGTAATAGAAAGGTGCCCGTAATAGAGGTGTCCGTCTTAGAGAGGTGTCCATATTACAGAGGTGTCTAGTCTGTATTAGAGATGTCCGTAATAGATAGATAGATATTAGAGAGGTGTCCGTATTATAGAAGTGTCCGTAATAGAGAGGTGGCCGTAATAGAGAGGTGTCCGTAATAGAGATGTGTCCGAAATAGAGAGGTGTCCGAAATAGAGAGGTGTCCGAAATAGAGAGGTGTCCATAATAGAGGTGTCCGTAATAGAGAGGTGTCCGTATTAGAGAGGTGTCCTTAATAGGGAGATGTCCGTAATAGAGAGGTGTCCGTAATAGAGAGGTGTCCATAATAGAAAGGTGTCCGTATTAAAGAGGTGTCTGTATTAGAGAGGTGTCCGTCTTAGAGAGGTGTCCGTATTTTAGAGGTGTGCATATTATAGAGTTGTCCGTAATAGAGGTGGCCATAATAGAGGTGTCGGTCTTAGAGAGGTGTCCATATTATAGAGGTGTCTAGTCGGTATTAGAGAGGTGTCTGTAATAGACAGGTGTCCGTATTTGAGAGGTATTAAAGGTGTCCGTATTAGAGAAGTGTTCCTATTATAGAGGTGTCCTTAATAGAGAAGTATCCGTATTACAGAGGTGTCGGCATTAGATAGGTGTCGGCAATAGAGGTGTCCGTAATAGGGAAGTGTCCGTAATAGAGAAGTGTCCGAATAGAGAGGTGTCTGTAATAGAGAGGTGTCCGTATTAGAGAGGTGTCCATAATGGAGAGGTGTCCGTAAAAGAGAGAGGTCTGTAATAGAGCTATGTCAGTAATAGAGAGGTGTCCGTTTTAGTGAGGTGTCCGTATTGGATAGGTGTCTATTTTAGCGAGGTGTCCGTTTTAGCGAGGTGTCCGTTTTAGCGAGGTGTCCGTATTATAGAGGTGTCCGTATTATAGAGGTGTCCGTATTATCGAGGTGTCCGTATTATAGAGGTGTCCGTGAGGAGAGGTTCGAAATATTTTGCATTATTTTGCAATATTTTGGCGGGACGTGATCCCTTTTAATATCTAATCTAATAATAGACAGACATATAAAATAACCTTAAATGTTTATAATGGTAATAGGACTGAGTGGAGTCCAATTCGGTCTGTAATCATACGAGTGATTAACAAAATCAGACGACCGCGAAGCAGGAGTCCGATTTGTTCAATCACGAGTATGATTACAGACAGAATTGGACGACACAAAGTCCTGTGACCAATTAATCATAACTATAACAAAATTTGAGTATAAAACGTTAAATGGTCACACGTTCATTGGTGATTGAAAGCATAACAATATATTTTTGACCGAGATGCACGTATGGAAATAGGATAGCGCGCGCAAATGACGCGTACTGTCCAATTACATCGTCCAATTACAAGCATGACACGTAAACTGTCCTATTAATGTTCTAATCGGGCCTGCTGATAACCAATCAGATTCGAGAATGTTGTTGTAGTTTTGATTAATCGAGAAATCGTTTCCTCACCGCAGAAACTCTGTTAAAAATTACCCAATAAATCCACCATTTCCACTGAGTATTAAAAAGTGGCAAGATTTTGTCAACAGAAAATGTTTTTGTAACCCTAGAGACAAGCGCCTTACTAGAAACGAATAATTGTAAACTGATCTATTATAAAATGATAAAAAGACATAATGAAAAAAGGAAAAACAGGTGGCATTACCTTCACGTTTACGAAAACATTGTGTGAAATATGTAAACCGTTAACTGACGGACAAAATAACTTATGATTCACTGCCGGAGAAATCTGTTAATTAACTGAAAACTTTTGAAATTAAAGTTTAATAAAAGCATAATAATAGAATAGGATTTTCATTTAGAATAAATGCTTTAAAACGTACTGGAAAGCAGGCAAAAATAACGCAGAAATAAACATTAGAACCCAGAAACAAACAAACTACTTGTAACTTTCATTAAGAAATCGCTTAGAATTCTTATTGGAAACAGATAACAAAATTAAGCCATCAATTCTCAATCATGGGTTTCCTCAATTCGTAACAGCAAACTGACAAACAGCCATGTGGCCCCGGGGGGGGGGGGGGGGGGGGGGGGGGGGGGGTACTTAACCAAGTTTTGTACGGGGATGCTCCGCCCCGAGGTTCAAACCCTTACCCTTTCATATACCGTTTTTGACAGAAAAGGTACCCCTTTCATATACCTTTCAATGAAAATGGTACTCCTTTCATATAGCCTTTACGTGCGTCTGTTTGATATATTTTGAAAGGTCCTTTTTATAAGACTTAAATGGCAGTTTTCCCTACCTTTTTTACGCCTCCACTGCGTGTTTTCGGTACCCTTTCCTATTCTTCGTGAAATCCCTACCCTTTCATATACTTCAACTCGTGAAATCACGACCCTTTCATATACCTCCAGCCTCTAAAAGGTACCCCTTTCGGGCGGAGCATCCCCGTATAGCCCATTATAGGGAGTACCCTCCCCCCCCCCCCCGGGCATGTGGCCCTCAACTTCTACTGCGTAATGGTGTCGTAAAATAAATCTTTGCTGAAAGTGATATATACAAAATTAAGATAAAATGGCCAACATTGTTCACTGAAAAATTGTTTTGCTTCCTCAGTTAGCAACCTTCATTAATTTTGTATCGAGCAAGTGACCTATGAGTTTTCTTACTGAAAAATAGCTGCAAGCTGCAAAAGGCCTAATCACTGCTAAATTGCTCTGTAACAAAGAGATGCAATATCTTAACTGAAAACGTGTGTTCGAGCGTCAAAATCTTGCACTGAAACAGGCGAATGACTGTTACCTTAACTAAAAGCCTAGCTGATTGAAAAATAACATATAAATAAATTTGGACTAGGCTGAAAACTAATTATACGCTGTCTCAACCTTAGACTTTTCTTTGAATGCCTTAAATGAGGAAAATGTCAGTTTTGACCTGAAAGTTTTTACACTGTCAAGCAACAAAGTTCCTAAATGTACAGTTGATGTTTAAATACCAAGTCTGTTGCGATGTTCTTTAGTCAAGTCTATATCGTGTTGTTATTTGTACCAAGTCTATTCTTGCTTTGCATATGACGTCATACCAAGTCTGTTATGGTGTTCTTTAGTCAAGTCTATCGTGTTGTTGTTCTGTATCAAGTATATTCTTGGTTTCCACATGACGTCATACCAAGTCTGTTGTGGTGTTCTTTAGTCAAGTCTATCGTGTTGTTGTTCTGTATCAAGTATATTCTTGGTTTCCACATGACGTCATACCAAGTCTGTTGTGGTGTTCTTTCGTCAAGTCTATCGTGTTGTTGTTCTGTATCAAGTATATTCTTGGTATCCACATGACGTCATACCAAGTCTGTTGTGGTGTTCTTTAGTCAAGTCTATCGTGTTGTTGTTCTGTATCAAGTCTATTCTTGCTCTGCACATGACGTCATACCAAGTCTGTTGTGGTGTTCTTTAGTCAAGTCTATCGTGTTGTTGTTCTGTATCAAGTATATTCTTGGTTTCCACATGACGTCATACCAAGTCTGTTATGGTGTTCTTTAGTCAAGTCTATCGTGTTGTTGTTCTGTATCAAGTATATTCTTGGTTTCCACATGACGTCATACCAAGTCTGTTGTGGTGTTCTTTCGTCAAGTCTATCGTGTTGTTGTTCTGTATCAAGTATATTCTTGGTTTGCACATGACCTCATACCAAGTCTGTTGTGATGTTCTTAAGTCAAGTCTATCGTGTTTTTGTTTGTACCAATTAAAGTCTACTCTTGCTTTGCATATGACGTCATACCAAGTCTGTATGGTGTTCTTTCGTCAAGTCTATCGTGTTGTTGTTTGTACCAAGTCTATTCTTGCTTTGCACATGACGTCATACCAAGTCTGTTGTGATGTTCTTAAGTCAAGTCTATCGTGTTTTTGTTTGTACCAATTAAAGTCTACTCTTGCTTTGCATATGACGTCATACCAAGTCTGTATGGTGCTCTTTCGTCAAGTCTATCGTGTTGTTGTTTGTACCAAGTCTATTCTTGCTTTGCACATGACGTCATACCAAGTCTGTTGTGGTGTTCTTTCGTCAAGTCTATCGTGTTTTTGTTTGTACCAATTAAAGTCTACTCTTGCTTTGCATATGACGTCATACCAAGTCTGTATGGTGCTCTTTCGTCAAGTCTATCGTGTTGTTGTTTGTACCAAGTCTATTCTTGCTTTGCACATGACGTCATACCAAGTCTGTTGTGGTGTTCTTTCGTCAAGTCTATCGTGTTTTTGTTTGTACCAAGTCTATTCTTGCTTTGCATATGACGTCATACCAAGTCTGTTGTGGTGTCCTTTTGTCAAGTCTATCGTGTTGTTGTTTGTACCAAGTCTATTCTTGCTTTGCATATGACGTCTTAAAAATTCAAAAATCTAAACTTTACATCTTATAAATCTGTTTCTAACATGGCATGTGAATGCTAGTTCATTCTCTTCGTTCTATTCGGCATTTAGCAGATGGTATTAGATTTTGCTCGTTATACACCGCGGCGAAGTTCTTTAATTTGTTATATCTGTGTTGCACTTTATCTCGACTGAAAAAAGAAACTTCTGTTCGAATTTGGTGGCAATGAAAAAAAGTTGCTGCGCGCTTGAAGTAAAACTAAGTTTATCTACCTCTTCCTTGTTAAAGTTGGTTGTCTTTCTTTCTTCCTTGCTTCATTCTGACATAAGTTTCCTTGAATTCTGCATAGAAATAAAACAAAAATATATCAATGAAGGCCATGATGATATTTTGACTGATCAAAAAGGTAGACATGAAAATGGGGTTTCAAACGTTTGCACAAGAACTTTTTTTAAGAAAGGGTTTTTGCACTTTTCCTTTTTCGTAGTGCAACTGTGCGCTTGTAACAGTTATTCTCAGAGAATGGCATCAACCGAGTAGCAACATATTTCCAACATGGACGGTTACCATATGATTTCTATTTTTACCAAGGTAAATTTCAAATAACAATAGCCGCTGCACGCTTAATTTAAATTAACAATAGTCGCTGTACGCTTAATTTAAATTAACAATAGCCGCTGCACGCTTAATTTAAATTAACAATAGCCGCTACACGCTTAATTGTGCCACATGTCGCTGTAATGATTAAGCTAATTAATTCGTATTTGGCTTTTTCCATTTTCCATTTTTCATTTTTCATTTTGCTATGACAACGTTATTGCAATTAGGTTTATCTATTAAAGATGATAAATCAACTCACCTCTTTAAACATCATCATGTCGAAGTTGATGGAAGCTCTGCTGTGATTTCTCATTTCTGCATTGAACCTAACAAAAGAAAACTATCTTATAAATATACGTATTCGCTGGGTAATGTGTCTAACTGTAAGGAATCGCAGGTTGTAAGCTAAACGGGACTGAACCCTTCACCCACACCATACCCGACTCCAAATTTCTTTCGAGGGAGATTTGTTGCCTTGATCTCACTGATATTTACTGGAACTAAATATATGGTCTTTTGCACATTTTTCCAGGCTACGATTAGTCTCTTATTTCTCCCAGCTAGGATAGTCGCGAGAGTGAAGCACGCGCGTAAGTTGCGTCTTCTCGTTGGAGGCGATTTTAGGCGTTGAGTTGTGGTCGATTTTTTACCATCGAAAGTCGCGTCCCTTCACAGAAGGGACGATGTTTTTCGCGTTATCCCGTGTATTGATCTCTCGACTATTCGACCATCCCTGAGAGTTATACGAAACGTTTTGTTGCCGATCTTTTTCAGACAGGAACCCATAATATAAGGTCTACATCTAATCATGAAGAGTTTTTCCAAATCTCACCTCCTGAAACAATTCATGACGAGGTTGATGGTGTCTGTCACATTCTTCTACTTTGCGTCTGACATTTACCTGGAGATCGAGGGAGAGAGAAATGAATTATTGTTATTATGATTATCGATTGTGTTGTTAGGTCATTTTCTCTTGCACTGAGACAAAAGCCCAACGCGACGGCGCTTATGATTAAGATCATTATGTCGCTAGTGGGTACTAAGCTCCCGTTCCTTCCTTGCCCGTGTCATAGGCACTCAAGAACAGCTTTGTACTTTTGCTGTTCCAAATTAGTATAAATCTACTAGCGTTCTATCACAAATGCTGTTCTCTTATTGGCTACGCTACTCACTACTATCCTGTTGCAGAAAGTGAGTGCGCGCGGTTGTTATTTATATCATCATTCATTAAAAATGCGTGCGTGTCTTATTATTCAGTTTTGAACGTCTTGTAGATTTATACTAAACAATTAGATTATTCTCTCTTGATTTCTATGCGTGACAGTTGATTCGGGCTTCGCCTTCATCAACTATCACGTGATAGAAATCTCAAGCTCATAATCTAATTGTTAAATATAAAGCAATACAGGCATTAAAATATTTATAGCAACAACAACAAAAACAACAACAATAACAACAACAAAAACAACATCAACAACCCCAGGGGCAACAACAACAACAACAACTCTCGTGATGACCCAGTGGGCTAAAGTCACACAAATGATTTAAAATTTAAAGCCGTTTGTTACAAGTAAAATTATAAATAATAAACTGCGATTTGTGTGTATCTCAAACCATAATAGACAATGGTGATTTCATGTACACGAGTAGATTAAGAGGCAATAGATAAAAATAGCGGCAGACATTTTATTTGCAGACTTACTAGGTAACATCTTATAAGCGTGCAGTGTAAATTGACCACAATAAAATCGCTGTATATCGCGTCAGTCCATGTAAATCTCAAACCAATACAACGGTTACATAATGCACAGTTATGGCTGCTGAAAGTTTAGTCGCAGACTAATAAAGAAGAGTCTTATAGCGTCGAGTGTTAATTGAACCATCCGGCCTTTTATATATTAAGCCGTTGCTTCATATAACAACCCTTAATAAATGCTGCGAGAAAACTATATAATAATTTTCTTACCTAAAGAACGTCCTTGTAGAATTCGTTTTAAAGTTATCGTCGTTCATCCACGTGTTGACAAATGCTCGCTTCAGAAACAATGCTCTGGTCTGTATGTTGAGGCAGATAACTTTGTTCCTCATCTCGAACATCATTAAAGTTATTAAAGTTTCGTTTGCAATCTAGAGTTATCTGTCAGGATGAATATAACTCCTTTGGTCTCCTTCGCTTTCTTCGTGGCAAAGGTGCGAAGCAAAAAAAATGAATAATTATGAATCCAGCTATTTGCAATTCAAATAAGAATATATTTTTAAAAGACATACGTGGAAGCAATTACCCAGGAAAACAGTTAGACAGAAACGTATACAGCTACAGTAGTTCGTGATTTTGTTGTCGCCATTTGCTCTTCTTTTTTTTTTTCTTCTTTTTAAAGGAATTAAGGGAAACGTGAAATTTCCCGTCAAACTTTTTAGCTATATTCAAAAGCTGAAAGCATAGATACCCTTGATTGATAAAAACTTACTCAACTAAACATGGTTTCACAAGACTATATTCAAAAGCTGTAAGCATAGATACCCTTGATTAATAAAGACTTACTCAACTAAACATGGTTTCACAAGACTATATTCAAAAGCTGTAAGCATAGATACCCTTGATTGATAAAGACTTACTCAACTAAACATGGTTTCACAAGACTATATTCAAAAGCTGTAAGCATAGATACCCTTGATTGATAAAGACTTACTTAACTAAACATGGTTTCACAAGACTATATTCAAAAGCTGTAAGCATAGATACCCTTGATTAATAAAGACCAAACATGGTTTCACAAGTGTGCACTACAAACCTACAGATTCCCACAGTTATCTGTTACATTCATCCTCACATCCATCACACGTTAAAAACGCCAGACTTCGACGTCTTTGTAGTGATGACTCCGATTTTTCCAACAAATCGGAAGAAATGTGCCAGTTTTTCAAGAAACGTGGGTACCCTGACTCTGTTGTTAAAACGGGCCAACAACGTGCACAACAGATCGACAGACAATCAGCACTACAAACATCACAGAAGGAAGAGAACGAGAGAATTCCATTCACCCTCACTTTCCACCCACACAATCACACAGTCAAAAGCATCATTTTAAAAAATTTCAAATTGCTCCAAAACGACCCCGAAACTGGCAGAATTTTTTCACAACCCCCACTAATTTCATTCAAACGTGACAAAAATATAGGCAACTTTCTAGTTACGAGTACACTGAAATCTGACGATGAACCGGGAACTTTTAAATGCGCACGCACACGATGCAACACTTGTCCTTTCATTCACAACGCCAACAAAATAACGGGACCTAAACGATCTATTAAAATCACTGATGGTTTTACATGCACCTCCGTAAATGTTATCTACTGCATAACATGTACTTTTTGCAAAAAGATATACATTGGCGAAACAGGGAGGAGACTGGGCGACCGTTTTCGAGAACATCTCCGAGACGTTGAAAAAAATGACAAAGACGCATCCAAACCAGTCGCGCGTCATTTCAATCTTGCTAACCATTCTAAGCAACACATGACAATCTGTGGCGTTTCCCTACACCAGGGCAACACAGAAAGCCGTAAAAACTTAGAACAAAAAAAATCATCTTTCGAATCGGCACTCTCAAACCCCACGGAATTAACGAACGCTTTTCATTCAACTAATTTACATTTGTTTTTCACGTCACAAAATTTCCACCAATGGCGGAGCTCCTCCTACTATATAAAACCACACACTACCCACAATCCCTTCATTCGCTCTGACGAAGGGCTAGCGCTCGAAACGTCAGCTTTCTCGAATCTTTTTACGGTGGCTAATTTACCTTATCGACTCAGTCGATAAAACCAAATTCTTGTGCTTCACCCCCACCGACGTAGCACCACAGTTTCTCTAGAAACTAACCCCATTCATTTATATTCAAAAGCTGTAAGCATAGATACCCTTGATTAATAAAGACTTACTCAACTAAACATGGTTTCACAAGACTATATTCAATAGCTGTAAGCATAGATACCCTTGATTGATAAAGACTTACTCAACTGAACACGGTTTCACAAGACGAGTTTTAAATAGCCTATCTATAAATATACGAAAACAGACGCATTTCCTCGCACCCAGCCCCTTTTTATTACAGAAGAGAGGGGGAAGAGCTGCTCAATTTTATGAATTGTCTCCTTGAAACATGATGCTCCTCCGCCCCACCCACCTCCCTTTTTATTTAGATTTACCGCAAAATAGTTCTTTACTTTTTAATTAATTGCTATATACTTTAAGCGGAACAAAATGGACGATTGTCTGGCCACGTGTTGGGATGTCTGTGCTCATGCAACGTGCCATAACTCAGGAAACTGTCCGTTTATTCTCACAAAAGCATTTTATTTCATCTTCGCTGTGTACAGACTGGCGAAAGACTGATTAGGCCAACGAAAACACAAAAAAACTGATTAATCCTCCGAGGTATTTAGTTGTTATGTGCATGCTCTTCATAATAAGTTGTTTTGCTAAAATCCCCCCTGGGGAAACTCCTATATAAAAATGACGGGGTGCTCATCGTTTCTTTGATGGGTCAAAATTTGTAGATTGGCACCGCTTAGGGTGCTAAAATCTAAAATGACAACCGTTATAATTATCGTGGTATATATTTGTCAGTCAACTGGTGCTGTCTCATTTATCCATCGCTATTACAAATTGTCAAAGTGGTATTTCATGTTGTTTTAGGATTGATACCTCTTAGTCACCGCCCATGAAACGAGATTCTGGTACCTTATTATAGGGTGTTTGGAATGGGGGATTAAAATTATACACGCATTGACTGGACAGCGCAAACTTCGGAAAAGTATGCTCATAGTTGTCATGTAAATGTCAGGGACACAAGCTCGTATCTCTGACAATAAAAGCGCTCTTATATGTGGTAAGATTTTGAACGACATAGCATGGGGCGAGGACGATTTTAAGGGCAACATTTTGTTTGGGTAAAAAGTTAGAAGAACTTAAGACAGTTCGATCGTTTCGTTAAAATCGTTGGCGCGCTTTATTGCATGATGTTAAATAAATCGTTTCGTGTAAAATGTTTTAGTTATGGCCGAGTCTGGGCTGCAGTCAATGGTTTCGTATAGAGAAATGTAGTGTTGTTCTGACTTTTGAGTCTGTCAAGGAGAGGAGAGAGGGGCAAAAACGAAAGTGTGAACAGACCTCTCGGGACATGAACGCCTAAGACGGACGATCTAGTAGCGGGAGGGCGTATAAATGCGAAGCTCTATACACAGGGGTAATACGCAGGTCTGTAGAGGAAAAATGAGCTAATTTATGGAGCGCGCGAGGCCATTTCGGCGCGATCACATCAATGAAAATATTGAATCATTTTGGCGACAATTTTTATGTCAGATGGCCTTCCTAATTGGCCAATGCTCGATATTTTTTCAATTTTCATCAATGCCGGATGCCTCTCAGGCGAAAGGTTTATAGCCCCTTTGCCGTTGGGAAATTCGTGAAAGCAAAGAAAAGTCTTCATGCAGAGCTAGCAAAAGAGAAAGCCAGCCTTTCTACAGAAGTCAAGACTTTATTCAACAATTGGTGTTAAAATTTACAATTGGTACTCCAATTATTTATTTTTGCCTTAGTAAGATAAATAGAAACGCTGACTAACGTTAATTTTTTAAATTTCTGATCGTTCTTTCTACTAAAATAATACCTGCCACCAGGAATAGCCACTATCACTAATAATGAATAATCTTTATTGTAATAATCTTTATTGTTGATAAAAACACTCATAACAAACATATGAGTTTACATGTAAAGCAATAGTAGCACTAATAAACGTAAACTCGCATAATGAAATGAGTGCTAATTATTTAAACAGAAGTCTTAAAAGCTGCAAACGTACATCATTTACGCATATAATATTGACTCGTCCCCAGTCCTCTCTCAATTAACAAGAGAAGGGCAGTCGAGGGGTCGCGCTTCTCTCGTTCTGCGTCTATCCCCCACGCGCGTTTCCCGCGTCTTGCCTAGAGAGACGACTGGGGACGAGTCAGCATATAATAGGCTAAACATATGCGATGGATAATGAAGTGCATAATACTTACTGCAACTATAACTATATGTAGCAGTAATCAGATATTATGGAGACGCGTTCGAAGGAACTTCCGGCGGAAATGAGCCCATGAAAAAAGCAATAGGGGCGGCCATTTGGAAGACCGGACACCAAAAAATCTCAAATTTTACTGCATGCAAGGCACAGGGTAACCAACACGTTCTTCGAACGCAATTATCATTATCTGATATATGCTCTTTATATCTTATTGTATCCATAGAAGTAATCCGATTAACTTACAGCTATTTAGTTATTTATTATTACGAAGGAATTTTTAAGTTAGTACAAATCTGTAAAGTTTTAGAAATTAGTTATTCGTTTCTTAGTTCTTAATTACAAGTTCCTAGTAAGGTGTCACCAATTAGCTCTATTGAAAAAAAACGAGCTAGAAAGCTTTGACACATAAATAAAGTTTGATGATGATGATTCAAAGGACCTAACTCGTATATGTATTTTGTGACAGCTTAGTTATGATTGGTTTTATCATACGCTATGTATTTAATCCGGCATTACTAACCAATTATATGCTTGTAATATATTTTGGAATTTTCAGAGCTGTTGTATATTTTTCCAGTCATACAATCACCCTAATTCTAATAGTTGAAATATTGGCCATCAAATCTGCTTTTCTTTTCCGTTATACTAGCCTTGCATTTTAAATTGATTGATCTACTTTTGCACAATTTTGACATTTTTATGGACTTTATGAATATTGTCTGAAATTTCCGAGTAAAATAACAAGATAATCTTCGACTATACACCAACACCAATCCGCCTGTCGGATGCTCCAGAGAGACTGATGTCGAGCTAGCTAGGTCATTTAACTAAGTGAAATGAACTAAATTATGTGTAAATGTTATTTTTATGTCAAGCAGAAGAATGCCGGCTAGGATGATGTTCGTTCATATTTTAGGTCTGATTTTCATCTCAGTACGTTTCAAGGAATAATAATGACCTCTAAAGGAATACCAGTTGATCCCATCAGCATAAGAGACATGCGGTCCACCAAGGTACTGTCCGTTGAGGTTTGCGCTGTGACAGTCCCTGTACCACCAGGCGCCTTTGAACTCGTCAGCGCAATTTCTGGCGCCTCTAACATCATTATCTTGATCTTTGGTGGTAAACTGCATTCCACTGTAAAGATAACATGTTCAAAGTGTAAAATATCTGTATAAAATATATGTGTTAACAAGAAGATAAACAAGGTTACCGCGAGTTTTAGCCACGAAGATACACTATGAAACTGATATGTCAATGAATCTCAAACAGCAATGATACTCGGTTTTCTTACTTTACTGAGTAACTGCCAACCATTGAGTCACCAGCCGTGCCATTGTATCCTCCAATCATAAGCCGATATTTATCTCCCTCCCCAGCCACCTTAAAAGTCGTGTATTCAGCGTATGTGACGTTGCCATCAAAGTCCTCCAAGTCAACTCTCAGGTTCACGTCATCAGCTGTCGTCAAACGATGAAGATTGTCGTTTCCAAGCCAGAACTCGCCGTTCAGATCTCCAAACCCATTTTTGTACAACGCCCACCCAAGAAAGAAATCAACCGAGCCGTCCAAACGTCTCTGAAAAACGGTCCAACCTCCACCATCCGTGGTCATGTCACACAACACTTGCATTGGTTTGCCGCCATCTGGTTTGATTGTGTACACGCCACTGGAATTGAAGCCATCGTGACGAAGTTGTGAACAACCTTTTAGCTCTAGATAAGAGAAGTGAATTTCAAATTATTTTTTATGACCACCGTAATGACTCTAATGAGTCTACAGGAGAGACTCATGAAAGACTCTACAAAAGAGTCCTATCTGACATTAATATTTATTAAGCCCGGGTCACACACGGAGGTAAAAGTGTTTTCCACCATTACTAATAATAGTTTCCACGATTAATAGCTCGTAATATCGATGCCGACACTCATTCAGTCAATTGCAATCAACCGCTATATATCGCCTACCCTGGGTGCCAGAGGTTTTCCTTGCGCGGTTTCCGGTGTCGGTTATGTCTCTATTGTGACCCGCGGCTTCGCCACTGCGGCCACTCGTTGATCGGCCTTCGGCCGGCAAGTCACGAAGCTCGCCGCGAGAATACCTCTGGTACCCAGTGTATATATCGCTTGGTTTGAATGAATTTCTGCATTGCACATCATAAAGCAATATACATCAGCTTTTTGCCCGAAAAATTTCCATTGACCAATAACTCACCAAGCCTGCTACATGGAATTTACAACTGTCATGAAATATCTCCTGTGTCGATCAATGCGTGGTGACGTCATTAATCACGTGATTAGGTTTGAAAATTAGCAAGCAGAACCTGCGATGGACTAGCATCCCATTCAAGGGGAGTAGTAATTCTCCTAGTCACTTCATAGTATATAAACCAGGTCACCCTGCGATGGACTAGCATCCCATCCAGGAGGGAGTAGCAATATTTCTAGTTGCTTCATGATACAGAAACCGGGTAAAGCTCCGGTCGTGTGGGCCGCCTGTGGATGATGTGGATTACCTGTGGCTGACGTGGCTTTTTTGTTAATGCTCGAATTTCTGTTGAAATACACTGAGCCATCGCGAGGCTTTCTCCCGCATAACAGGAACCAACATTTCTACTTTGACATTCTTTGCATGGGTTCCGGTCGATAGCGACATCACTACCTCTATCGCGTACTGTTTCAGTGGAACCTCGATTTAACGAAGTGCCAAGGGACTGAGGAAATTGGTTCGTTATATCGAGGGTTAGTTATATCGAAAACCTCGTTATAACGAATTTGCGAAAAACAACCAAAATGTTCGTTATAATATCGAGGTATAGTTAATAATTGTTTTGTAACGGTGTTGCGTATTTCCGGAACTTAACAAATAACATTGCACTTTGATGCCTGCAGTATGAAGCTACAGTACACTGTAAATAAAACTAAGACGCTGGAAAACTGCACAGCTGGTTATACCTTTTCCCTATAGCACAAACTGTTGGTCTGTTCCGCATTCATCTTTTGTCGCGCGTTAACATTTATTCGTTATATCGGGGTAGATTACGTTTGGGCTGCCGGATTGTGTTTGTTATGGCAATTCCATCAGTGCCCATACCCCACCCCCCCCCCCCCCCGCGCCATTTACACATTTTGCTATCCCGGGGGTGGGGCATTTTTTTATCTTGGCCCGGGGGGCGGGTATAAGCACACCCGACGTTTACCCCGGGGAATTTGGCAGCCACGTGGCTTCGGCCTCGCAGTTTGACGTGCAACTCAAACATGGCATCCTTCAAGGACTTTTATTGGCAAGAACGAGGAGTTTGTCGGAGAATGGCTGGTTCAGCAAGGGCTAGAAAAGCTTGTAGACATTTTTAAACTTATGTTTGACCGTTTTGTTTCTTTTTAATATATCGTAAATGTTTTCATTTCAAAGGCAAAAGAATTTAAGAAGATGCATACGTCCGTAGCCGCTTCTTGAATTGATAGCCGTTCGAACTACAGTGGAACTAGTTCTTGAACCCTCGGTTTCTCGAACTTCCGGACTCGAACCAAAAGCCGTTTCCCTTCGATACAAATACAATAGTTTTATAAACAACATTAAAACTTGTACTGCATGATTTAATAGATGAAAACGGATGAATATATTCAACAAACCTCATTTTTTCTCAACTTACAGTACTCTAGTCTGTTCACTGGCTCTAGCTACGAGACAAATATTATTTGAACTTGAGATGTATGAACTCGGGGGTGGGGCATTTACTTTTTTTTTTGGCCCGACCGCGGGGGATTTGAACGGCTTACTTGTCCCTACCGTGGGGAATTTACCATTTAAAAAAGCGCAAATGCGAGGCTCGTTATTTCGAGGTTCTGTTCGATACATTTACTTGTAATTTTGCCGGGCTGAAGAATATCGTTCGTTATACCGAGGACTTCGTTATATAGAGCCTCGTTAAATCGAGGTTCCACTGTATCAACAAGCTGATTTGACTTGACACGAATCGCATAAATAAAGTACCTTGAGAAGAACTCAGTCTTTCAAAATCGCAACAATTTGACCTCGCAAACGCCCGAAAAAAGTTGTGCCATACAACAACACACCACTAGTTCCCAGTGTCCGCAATAGACTATTTTGCTAATGTTGTGTTCTCAGTGCATCTTGGGTAGTTCCAGTCCTTTGTGGGGGCAAACGACCAGTTTGGCAGGTAATTTGAAATTTTAATTTTGGCCGTTTGCCCCCACAAAGGACTAGAACTACCCAAGATGCACTGGGAACACAACATTAGCAAAATAGTCTATTTAGCATTTCGTGTTATGTATGAATGATCTTCTTACCTGTCTCGCAGTTTTGTCCCGTGAAACCTTTCTCGCAAACACACTTGTAGCTTTTTTCCTGGTAGAGTGATATGCACTTTCCATTATTTTTACAAGGCGAGCTGTTACATGGAGACTAAAAAGTAAAAAATGAAAAATGACAGTTTGACTTCCTAAGCCTAAGCGTTTATCCTAATTTCTCAGAGTTTAGAATAAGAATTTGCGAAAATAGCCTAAAATTAATTAGGCGGTGATATTTTTCTTGGTAAAATTTTAACAATATTCGATAAGTGAAGTACACAAATTAGGTCGGCATCGTAAATGGATTCGAAGAAATTTGAAAGTCATCAATAACAGGCTGCGTTTCGACCATCGCACAGAATCCGGTGACGGGTCGGACTTTGAACTAGTCCCAGGCTCTCACGAACTATTCCCAGGCTCTCTCATTACTAAGTCCTTAACCATGATGCCCATTACAAATCTCCATGTTTATTTTGTACTGAGGAAGTCGAGTTAGAAACAAAAACGATTAAACTATTGAAATTTAGGTAGAGTTCATGATAATTACTCTATAATACTCAAGTAAATTAAGGCATGCATGGATCTCATGCCATTTCACACAAAAAGTGAGGGGGGAGGATCTATCTTTTGAGTCTTTATCCATAAGAACGAAAAACTTTGGCAGAATAACCAGTTTGCAAATGTGGTCATTTTCGTACGCAGAAAATATGGAAATTAAATCACGTGACTTGCCAGGGCTATTTTTAGCTGCAAAATCTTATACACAAAATGGGATAAACAATATAAGAAAGGCTGACTGTACAGTTGGGAAAAAAATTGTATATTTGCAATATTTCGTCAGGCACGGCCTGACTTCTTCAGGGTACTGATTATAGGCAACATGGGAACACTTTTTACTATTTCCTGGAGTCTGCCATCAGCTTTATGATTTTAAGGCTACAAGGTACATCATTTCTGTGTTTGGAAACTTTAAGATAATTTAAAAGAAAGGCGGGAAAAAAGAAATAACTGTTATGGGGGACTGGGCACTAGTACAAAGTACCGTTTATTTTCAAACATAATGAAATATTCAACAATTGCCAAGCACAGATCTTTTGTTGCTCCTCTTAGGACTTATCTGGTAGTAGTGAAGTTTATTTACGGTTGTCATAAACTGTTCCCATCTTTGATTTTGGTTTTTTTTTGTGGCCGTATCAAGTCACGTGACCTAATTTGCATATCTTCTCTATGCTAAAATTACTGCATTTGCAAACTTTTCAGTATTCCGAAGTTTTATGTTTTTATGGCTAAAGCCTCCGAAAATAGACCACCCCCCCCTACCTTTTTTTGAAAATAACTGTTGACCCATGCCTTATTATATACCTGAGTATCTGTTTTACGGCAAGCAGATGTTTCCTTTCGATCCGTGAAATAGATTTCGCGAGTTTCATTTTCTCGAACCTTTGACGATTCGCAAAAATAAAGGCATTAGGAAAGTGGGTAAATAGCATTATTTGTGGGTTGGTAACGGGTGACCATTATGTAGCTAACGTTTGTTGCTATGGTAATATCAAAATAGCAATTTAGACTAAGAATGAGAAAGCAATTCTTCAACAAGGGGAGACGGAATTAAGAATTAAATTCAGTTTAATAAATCTAGAAAATTGCTATCAAACATAAGCTGTATTCAGTTTTATCTCGAGCATGCAGGACTTACTTCAAATGAAAAAATCCTCAGTCCCCGACTTTCCTTGTGAATAGCACTGCGCACTATTACTAAGTTTTCTTTGTACTCCTCGGGGTTTCTGTACTTCTCCGAAGACAACAACTCGCACCAAAGCTTTTCATCGGCTCCTTTGGAGGCGGCCAGGTTCATTGAAAGACATGAAGGATTGCTGAGGCATTCAAATGTGCAGTCAAAGTGGTCGTACACTATGAGTGTTCCAACTCTAGACACATTCAGATAATTAGCTTCGTCTTTTATGAAAACATCTTGACGAAGATCTGGGTGATACAAAGTGTCAACATTAAAATTCGACAAAAAATATTTATGAGGCTCGATCTTAACTTACCTTTTAAAATGTAACTGAACAAAACTCTATCGGGTAATATTCACGTAAAATGAAAATCCTGTTTATTGAAAAACTATAGGCAAATTTGAAAAAATTAATTTGATATTTAGAGGAGAAAGCTACATGACCGGCAGGTCAGTGTTTTTTAATTCAGTTCCTCTACTGATCCGGATCGAAACTGAAGAAATGGGGTTGTTTTTGACTTGAGTTTGAAAGATAACCGAGGAACCAGGAAATAAACACTCCGTCACCGATGGAATCCAAAATTTGAAGGGAGGCGAGCGTTCTCATGGACACTACGCAATCCCTCCCTTAAGTATAATTTTTAAGTTCTAAAAGAAAAGTCATTTCGGGACTTCAAAAGTTAAGAATGTAGTCTTATCACAACTGGTATTAACATACAATTTGTGTTTAAGATATGCTGTGTTTCCTTTTTTTAATTTAAACTTGGCATCGTTTTTTTTTTATTTTAGTAAGTAAAGAACGGTGGAAAACAAAAAATATCTATGTTGTGTACGCGGTGACCGTGTCTCTTTGTAAATGGGTTGAACGCGATAACAGGTTTGTTTATGAGCAATTGTATATATCAGTATATATATAAATTCTTGTTGCTTGAGTAGAATGGATATCGTAGATCGCTCAACTATAGAGGAGCATTGACTATAATTTCACGAGAGTTCAGGTAAAAACTTACCTTTTGTTTGTGCATAGGCTGCTTCAGGTATCACCGAAGACATCACAAAAAACACTAACCAGCAGATGAAGGGAGAAAACATGGCCGAATAGAGAGATTTGGTCAAACGAGTGCCGGAATTCAACGAGCTCTGCGAGAGGGTATTTTGTCCTGTAATAAGCAATAGCCGAACTCCCAAAAACTATCAATTGAAGGACAATTTTAAAATGTTCTTATTTTAAAAATTAATCTTGTATCAGAAGTCTAGCCAATGACAGTTAACAGACAGTCATTACTCCTATGGCAGTTTGTGCTTTACCAAACCAACGGCCTTTTAATGTTTATCCTTTGGCACATTCTTGAACTAAAAACAAGGTAAAACTGCTTGCTGGTCGGTGCGCAATGACCAAAGTTGTCATCAACTTAAATAAATTAAATTCTTTAGACTTAACACAAGATCCGGGACTCCTACATTAGACCTTTTATGGATCATATTTCAGTGCTTAATTGCCATGGAAATCGTATACAAACATAAACGTATTGTCTCAAATCCACCTTTTTAGCGCATTATACTCACGGCAATTTTTAAATGTGTCTATAGCCAGACCCTTTATTTGGTAGCTAAAAGGTTGTAGCATTAATTATGTATTACTGAACCATATCAACGCTGTAGGTTAGTTTAAATGTGGAAAATTATACATAAAATGTTTTTTCTAGGAGGATATCAGTAATGTTAACTTAAAAATTCCTAAAAACAATTTGAAACGATGAATGAAAGGTCACGGTATAATGAAGATCTGAACAACATGAAAAGAAACAACGAAGAATATATCATAAAGTCGTGGGTTGGGCAAAACGTCGTGAAATTTTAATGAGAAATTCTGCGACTGTTTTGTCTTGTAAAGCGTTCAGCTAAATTTATATTAATCGCCTATATTTTAGGCATTTTTTTTTTAATTTTCCTTGTATGTTAAAAACGTTTAATGACTGTCTCAGCTGTAGTCAATTGCATCTCATCAAACACCAGTCACATCAATCAATATTCTGGCTAACATCATCATTTTTTTCCAAGAGGACACGGTAACGAATCCTGCAATCTGATTGGTTCTTAGCGCGGTTCGGATTTTCCTATCTCTGCCCACGGTCACGGTAACGCTTTCGTGAGTATTATAAAGTGATTTGAGAGACAGAGTATAAAAAAAGAAGTTATTTACCGACTTAGGGTCGGTCCGTATAGTGAAAAACTGTGACCTCGGTCTTGAAAGTGGTGTCCTCGGCATTCGGCCTCGGGCAACATTTTCAGTTTAAGACCTCGGTCATAGTTTTTCACTATATGCGGACCTCCCAGCCGGCAAATAACATATATTTATTAGGCGTTATTTGTTCAAAATGCCTTTAGTGGCGCGACAGTGCACCAACGTTAGCTTATTACCATAAATCCACCTGCTTGGGAACTTACGATCATTGCAGTTAAAGTGGCTTTAAACCAATTTTATTATTTATTCGTCAGCTAAAAGGTTGCAGCTTTCCGACGAATATAAATTAAACCGAAATGAACTATGTACTTATCTAAAGGTGGATTTCCACTCTCGCGTATTTTTAATGCGCGTAAAGACTTCATTTTAGTTGGATTTATGTGCGTATAAAATAAAAAAAGAGGCGAATTATGGACGGCTCACGTAAACGTAAAAAGTTGAACCACGCTCAATTTTTTTAAGTTTACGCAAGCCGTTCACATGCGTCTTATTTTATTTACGCAAGTAAAACCACGTATATTTGCGTCCGTACGCAAGTAAAAAATACGCCACTGTGGAAATAACCCATCTGTCTCTAAGTTGATTTTTTTATACTCAAAATTTAGTCTTTTTAAATTTTGGTAAAATGATGAAGACGTTTTTAGGTAAGGATAGACAGAATTGCTAACAAAGGTTCGAAAATTGGCTTTAAAATATCTTAAATAATTAATTAAAAGAAATTTAATTAAATTTTTGCGTAGGTTGGTTTCAGTTATTGCTTAGAAACTGAAAAAAAAACTGCACAAAGATCTTATTCCAAAAATGCCGAAATTTGAAAAAAATAAAGAAATTAGTAGGATTTTTGAGAACTAAATAAACCCTGAGCTCCTAAAAACTAACTCCGACATTCATCACGATGGCCATTTTCGACATCATCTGATGTTTAAATTTAGCCTTCTTTGCATTTTAGCTCGTAGCCATTTCAATCCTTTTTAAAATTTGCATTGTATATTGGGGTAAAATTTATAATATACCTCCTGTGTATTTCTAGTTTATACGACGGAGGTAAAACAATGATACACAAGACCCTCTTAAGTGTGCTAAATAAATTCTGGTCATTTTAAAACAGTGTTCATATTTTAACAACTTCGTCATGGCAGCGCTTTATTTTCATACGAGGTATTTTGGCAGTTTTTTCCCTCTTTTTCAACTGTTTTTGTTCGGCGCAAAAGAATATTTGCCAGTGATGGGAAGCAATTGGGTGTTTAATAAAATTGTCAAAAAACACAGGAAATCTTGACTGACAAACATTTGGTTATTTTGACAATCCACCTGTTATCTTTCGCTCCTGTTGTTGATATCAAAAGTAAGAGTAACATCATAGGCTGCTTGATAGAATATTAGGGGTGACGAATAAGTTCTTTTTTCGCCAACTCCATGACTTTTTGACAACAAGACTCTGAAAAAATTGAGACTCCGAGACGTGGAGAACCGCTCTAAAAAGCGATTGTTAGACCGGTGAAATTCTAAACCACCACTAATGGTGTATTAGCCTGAGGATATATTTTTTATAATTTTTTCGCAATATTTAACCTTGTAGGCCACATGTCATTCCGCAAATTTATTCCTCCTTTTACCCTCAGCGACTGTAAAATGGCAGCATTAACGAGGTGGTTGCATTAACGGGAGTCTTCTTAACCGGTTGTATAAATTAACGGGTAGCAGGTTGTCTTATTAACGAGATGGTCGACTTAACTGGGTGTCGTATCAGCCGGGGTTGTTTAACGGGCTGTCGTATTAATAATTTTAATTTAAGTTTCACTTTAAGGGAAGTCACCAGTTTTTTTAATTTGCTTAATAGATCCACTTGTATAAAAATTGGCATAAAAAGTTCCATTCTAGAGATTCACTTGCAATATTTTTAGACTAACAGACATTGGGGCCATATCGACTAGGGAAGAACGATTTTTCCAAATTAAGGTGGCTTTTCAGATATCTTATCTCCGAAACGAACTTGGTGACTCCCCAACTTTTTATCATTTCTGACACAAGTAACTCGTTACCTAGCTGTAGCAAAAGTTTTAGAAAAAATCAATGTTAGAAGATTTTCGCGCGAACGATTTTAAACGTAACATTTTGATTGGGCAAAATGTTAGAAGAACTTAAGGCAGTTCGAAAACTTGAATCGTTTCGTTAAAATCGTCTGCGCCGTTTCTTGTACGATTTTAACAAAATCTACTAACATCATTAAGTCACAACTTAAAACTTATCTTTTTAATTTGTGATTTTAAATTTTGTTATTATTGCATATTATTGTTGTATTATAGCAGTATTTTACACCATTATAGCAGCGGTGCAGTTTATAGGTTATAGTTTTCTACTTGTAGGATTTTTAGGTTTTATGTTACTTTACTGTAAGAGCATCGAGACTTTGTAAAAACGCTCTAAATTTATATTATTATTATTTTTTATTTATTTATTTGTAATTTTCTTTTGTAATTTTTCGTAATTTTTCTTAGTAAGATGAGATTTTGTTGCATTTATAAGTCAACATAACCAGACATAAGTTTTGTTAGGGCACCCAGGACCTAGGTTGCCAAGGATTTACCGTGTTACTAAGGTTTTACAGTGTTGCAGTCGCAGTCGATCGGCCAGATGAGATGTTATATAGGCTAGATATACCTTTTTTAAGTGTACATATTTTACCGTATTAAAATTTTAAATGTATTGTAAATAGTTGTTCTAATTGTTAATAAAATTATTTGCTTATTATTATTATTATTATTATTATTATTATTATTATTATTATTACTAGAAATACGTGTCTCGCACAACCTCGCGAAGCTCTGGGAGGATGCACTGCAAAATTTTAGCGACGGCGGAAGGAAAGATGGAATTCCTGGTTTAACTGGAGAGGTTGGGTTGCATGGCCACAATGGCCTCGAAATTTTAGACATTCTCGTTCCCATTCTCTTCCATTTAACTTGTACTCGGTCTCCCGTCTTCCAAAAATAAAATAAATGGGAACTGGTACTGGGTTTTGAGCTGTGGCTCACTGTAACTGCTATGGGACTGGGTACCAAAAGAATCTCAGGCACTACCCCCCACCTCTCTTCATTAATTATTGTCAGAAGGAAAATTTGGTCTGAAAGTGGAAGTATAGTACTCGGTTGTTTATTTGAGTCCAGTACAATATGTAGTTAGTTGTAGAGTTGGTCGATCAGGAATACAGCTAACTCCTGCTGTCTCAAATTCTAATTTAAGCTTGTGGGTGCTAACCTCCAAACAAACCTGTTACCCTTAGATACTGCTGTAGTTTTTGTTCCTTATACTGGGTATCAAATAATTGCTAACCCAATTCACTAATTTATAGGTTGTAGTTTTCTTCTTGCAATTGATCACACGACACATTTCCGCGGTACGGCCAATACCTTACGCATGCGCACAGTCATATCATTCCCGGCAGCGGTGATACATGTACATGTGGTAGCATGTACATTCACACTGTACATGTGGTAGCTTTTGCCTGGGACTGCAAAACAGTCCTTGGCAATGCGTATGAAGATGTGGATCGCCTAAATTTATAGGAATACATAATAAACAATCTGAATGCAATGGGTCACACGACACATCTCCGCGGTATGGCCGACACCTTACGCATGCGTACAGCCATATCACCCCGACAGTGGGAGACATGGACAGCTGTTTCGTCCTTGTTAGGACTCATCAGCATGGCATGGCCGCCGGACCCCTACTGTCCAGACCGCGGAGATGTGTCGTATGACCAATTGCATTCAGAAGTTTTATGTTTAAGTTATGGCCGAATCTTGTTTGCAGTCAAGGGTTTTACGTGGAGACATTTGTAGTGTACTTCTAACTTTTGAGTCTGTCGACGAAATCCCGTGGTGTGACCATTCAGGAACCTCCAAGTGGAAGGTGCTTTATGCTGACATCAAGTGTGCTTCGCTGCAAAGACATTTCAAAACCGCGATCATATTGCCTTCAAATCTGAGGGGAAAACCGCTGGTAGTTTGCACAGGAGATTTCAGGAAATCGTACTTGAAATCGCTGTAGAAATCACATTTAACAGGACTCTTCGATAAGTAATTCCTCGCGAAGCGAGGTTAATAAATTTGTCGTGCTTCAGGAACTAAGCCGCGCGAATTCGAGCAAAGAAATTTTTTGCAATAACCGAAGTTATTCTCGCATGCTGATTGGTCAATTTTTATCATCAATAAGTGAACAGACACATATAATTTTAATTTATGCAAGATGTCATCCTGTCAATTTTTTAGCCAATGAAATTTCTATATTGTTATCATTTAGCCAATGAGAATGCGAGAAAACTTATTGACAATGATTGCGTCAATTTGAATAAAACTCAGCAAATTGTCATGTTTACCTTGCGTTCACTCTTCATTTCATCCGGGTTTTTGCGATTTTGGCGTTTTTGTTATTGTAAAAAACAAGTTTGCTGTGGATCCACTCGCCTGTGGCTCGTGGATCCACAGGACTTTGACAATGTTATGACGAATTTTATCATCAATAAGAGGACAGACGCATAAAAAACGGACGTCAATTTGTTAAATTTATAGCGGAGCACTGGCCGGGCCGAAGGCCAGGCTGCGCAGCCCCATACTCATAGAACCGATGCCCGCATTTTTCATGGTCATGACTAGCGGAATGTTTCGCGGGCGCGTGTCTGCAACATGTGTGTCGCGCAAAGGCTAGCTAGCTCGCGGGCGCGTATGACGTCGCAATACATGCGCGTATAACGCCACACGCGCGGCTACACAGCCGTCAGCTCGGTAAACACTTTTTAAAGTTTTAAAAAAGTTGGATCTTTCGCAGTGTTAGGCGGAGCAATAAAGTCGTTATTTCCCTGGATTTTTTTCGCGGTTTGCTACTCAAGACAGGGATACTAATTTAGGAATACTCAGAAGCCGCTTTAGTGGAAAAAGAAGAGCTTTCAGGGATAAAATCTTGCTTCGAGGAACTTCATACTGTGTTATCAATGCAGGAGCAATGCGGGGAGATGCCTTGTTTTTATTACGGATTTCAGAACCGAAGAAGCGGAGTTTTAACGAATTTCCAAGCAGTCTAATGCTTTAAAGGTAAAATAAATCACACTTTTCGATGGGAATTTATGTTGATATCAATTTTTGATTGACTTTTCCTTTGTGTTATCTTAAGGTTTGGAGACATGTTTATGAAACGTTCAAATTAAGTCGTGTTGTTATCTTGAATTTCAACGAGGACAGCTCTGCCTTGATGCGCTATAAATTGTACGTGTTCTGCTTTTAACATAAATTAATGGAGATTTGAATAAATTTTTCGAAAGAAGATTGTGTTGGCCGTTTTTATGTCTTTGTTCATTTATTACATAGATTAAAAAGCGATTTTATGTAAACAAAACAAGACTTAGATTTTCTGTCTTCACTCCCGTCGCCTTATGCAAATATGTTTGTGTATTTTTGCAATTTTGATTTCCAAATCAGTTTCTCGGGCAATTTTTGACAAACAAAAACTGCATTGTATTCGGAAAGTAGTCGTACTAGTTATTCTAGACAGAGAAAAGTTGTTTTTGTGAACTTTTGTACGGTCTAAATGTACTGTGCAGACGGTCGGGTAATACTGTTTTTGAGAATTGCTAAAATTGAAAATGGCCCGTTCGTCAATCTTAATTCTTGTGCTTCCAACCTTTCACCTTAGTTAGGTTTCACCTTAGTTAAGCTTGTTCAAAGTGCTACACTGTTAGGCTTGGCCTATCGATATATATTATATATATACTTGAAGATGTCGTGCAGTTGCCTGGCGACAGCGCTCGCAACAAAGCTTGAATGACGTCAGACAAACGAAGGAGGATGATGGGAACGCCCGTGGTACTACTTCATGTAAGCCTATATGGTAGCGTGGTAAAGAAAGATGGGAACGGTAAACGGTACGCGAACCATCGAAAGGACCTTTTACCAATGTTTTTGATTTTAAAGAAGACGAAGTGGAATGGTGAAAAGCTAGCCTCATACGTAAATCGAGACGTCACCCTTTCCCGAGCTTCATGAGGTTCTGCGAGGCACGTATTTCTAGTAGGTGTTGTAAAACTAAGCCAAACAGTTATCTCTGGGCATTCACAACACCACAACAAACGGCAAAAACGTAAATAAAAACCGGTGGCAAGCTGGGAAACATAGGACCGGTGTCAAACGCGGGAAAACATCTGACTCGTCCCCAGTTGTCTCACTTGGCAAGACGGGATACGCACGCGTGGGTCAGACTCGGAACGAGAAACGAGAGAAGCGCGATCGAGGGCAGCGCAAGGGGTGACGACAGTTGCGCGTAAAGTCGCCTCCTAAAAAACACAGCAATGCAAGTTCAATAATGAATTACAAAACTTGAATTTGAACGTGCCGATTATTTCTTTTAAATTCTGAGAGATGAGAACTTTGGATAAAGAACTTGTCCGCATTGTTTCGCAGACGCAAAGAAGATGAGCATTAACTATATTTCTCTTACATTCAATATTATAATTCGGCAGTCAGCCCAGGCGATGGAAATAAATTTTTAAATATTTGGGATATTTTACATAATATCAGTGATGAGAACTAAAATTTCTGCGCGAGACTTAATGAGAGTAGACCACGATAGTCGACTGGGCAATCACGTGAGCGCCCGCAAAAATCATGTGTGCGAAGATACGCGCGTAGTGTTTCCTCGCGCACGCGATTTCGCGCGCACTCGCGTGATTCTCCTCTCGTCTTTTTCTGAGAGAAAATAGGGACTTCTCGTAGTCTAAAATGAGAAGAAAAAAGAAAACTAAATATTGCACCACTGGACATGAACAAGAGGTCTGCCCTGAGGAACAGGTAGAGTGAAAGCCGACTCGGTAATAAGCTATGATTTTTTCTCTTTTATTTTTAACCGCGAAATTGCTTTACAAAACGGTTCAATCTCGTACGAACCTGAAGGACCCATAGTGTTATTACAATATAATACTTGCAGGTCCACAGGTGGAGTAAAACACGTCTCCAACTTATTAATAATTCGTCGCGTTAGAAGCATGACGGTGGCTTGGAAACCCGCAGGAATGTTTTTGGGTAATTGCTCAACCCCGCCTCCCCCCCCCCCCCCCCCCGACAAAAATAAAATGGTCCTCTTCTTACCTCGTTTTGAAGCAACCGGAAGTAAGAGTGAACAACAACTTCCGGTTAAGTTAAAAACAAAATGGCGGACTATAGTGGAGGGGGACAATCTACGATATTTTTCTGCTAAATTCTTCAATTAGAACAAGAAAAACCGGTCAATTCTCAGTCTACGTTTACAGAACAAGTCACACTTTTAATTTAGAATGATGTTCTCCTTCTTTTGGTCTTTTGGTTGGTTGAGATTTTCAACGAACGTTAAAAACTTCACTCAGTGCTTGAATCCAATGGAAGTTATGGTGCTAAATAAGGTCTTACTCCTGTTTGTAATTCCAGAATTTTGTTTTAACAAAAAACGCGTCTTCTATGTACGTTTTAATGGCGTTTTGTGGCGAAAAATGGTGGAGTTGTCAAGATACCAATTCAGCCGAATCTCTGGACTAGTACGTGAAATCAAGCTCCTTGCCTGCCGGACCTCTATCCAGCGCTACTGGGAGTAAATGTTCTGGAGGAATTACATGACCTGAAAGCATTTAATGAAGAAACCAGAGCTGCAGTTGCTAACGATCATGCTCACAAAATGCAAAACAATTCTGATAATAAAATAAATTGAAATAATATTGCCACACAAATGTTTTCAATAGGAAGTCCTGTACAAGTGAACAGTTGGTCTTTGAAATCTGACATCTTAAAGGTATGATAAAAATATAATATTTATAATGAAATGACTACATTTTACACGGTTTTGCCCGGCATAGTAAATCGAACACAATCGAACTAAATTTCAATCAAACTCAATCGAACTTAATCCGTGGGTTGAGTTTGATTGAGTTCGGCAATCGAATGAAATCGAACTCACACACAAAAAAAAATTGTACAATTGAACTCAATCGAACGTTCGATTTTCAAACTCTTGTTTTTGTAAAACTGGTTTTGAAAATCAATAACAAGTTCTTGGAGGCTCATGTTACTTCAGTATACCCGGGAGTGTAGCACGTGTTTTTCGTAAACGCAGAAATTCCGGAGAAATTGCTTCAGATGCACTGTGGGTTGTTAGCTTTAAATGTGTAGTAAAAGGCTACCAGGATTGTCGCTTTGACATGAAGGAAGGCGAAGATTTCAAAGTTTTAAAGAAAATAGGCGAGAAAGGCCATGCTTTTCGAATTGTAAACGAGCGAAGACAATTAGGTCATCTTCAATGCCCGGCCCAGAGCTTGGGTACAGTAACCAAGCAGGCAGTCAAACCATATAACATATGAGCTTTGTTCATGTCAATTTATTTACCGAACACAATCGAACGCAATCGATTGGATTGTGTTCGATTGAGTTCAGTTGCCGAACTCAATCAAACACAATCTAATGGATTGAGTTTGATTTGTTCGATTGAGTTCGATTGATTCGGAAATCAAACTCACACAAAATTCGCTGTTCGATTTCGTTCGATTGCCGAACTCTTCGATTTCCGAATGTTCGATTTACCATGCCCGGAATAAAGCTACCCCTCAATATTACTGTAAGCCGGCCTAAAAACAAAAATATGAAAACATTGTTTATAGTGAACAAGCACTGAGCTATCCAGCAGCGAATTTGCTGCAGCTAATTTACAGGCACACCACTCAAATAAGGAAACAAATATTGCAAATTGAACATAACAGGTTATTTTTGGCTTCTTAAAAGCATGGCCGAGGAGTTGGAATTCGAGTTTGTTGTCAGAGTGGGACTCAAACTCGGGACCTCCCAATTTGAAGTCCAGCGCCTCACCACTCGATCACGCTGCCGCTTTTCAGGGAAATAAAGCATCTCCCATGCATTGTACTCCACTGTCTGTTCAATAATCACAGCTCTTGTCCTTAACAGGCTCATCACATAACCTTCCTTTGGTAGCATTCAGATGCATGACAAGCCACCAGGATTCAAGGAATTGGAACATTTCCATCTGTGTCTTAAAGGTTAGTATATTGGTTAAATTTTGGAACACAAGGGAAGTACAAATTGAAGGGCTGAAGGCATAACCACCTGTTTAATTTTGGCATTTTCCCTGACTCAGAAATTGTGAGGGATTTTTTTGCCAAAAGCATTTTGTTGCTCTTAAAATAATGGCTGGTTAATGTTAGTTGAAGTGAAAGAGATCCAGTTAGACCAAAAGATTCCACATCATTCTGTGACTTTCAAACAAAAAATTGTCAAATAGGGTGCTTTTGAATGAAAATGTTTAGGTCCCCTCTGGATACTTGCCATGTGGCTGAATGACCCACCCTGCCTAAGTAATTAATTATTTACCTAGTACTCAGTACTTAGTATACTTACTTGTGGAGGCGCAGTGGTGTCATAGTACTCAGTACTTAGTATACTTACTTGTGGAGGCACAGTGGTGTCATAGTTAGTACATTGGATTTCAGATCTGAAAGTCAGTTGTTCAAGGCCTGCATGGTCTCGGCCTTCATGTTGTTTCTTTAGAAAAGATAACTTTACTCCACATAGTCTCTCTCCACCAAGGTGTATATAAATAAGCACTGGCAACAAAATTCTGGGGGGTTAACCCTGCGATGGACTAGCATAGCATCTAGGGGGCAGGGCTTGTAATTGACACTCGCAAACTTGCAAAAATGCGAGTGGTTTTTGGAAGATGTGAGCCACAAAAATATCCTTTTAAATCAAGCATTTGCGAGTAAGTATTTCTCTAATAAAAATTGGAGTGAACGTTCTTGGAGAATGTTGCGGTGTTTTGTGTTAGCCACTTGCCAGCAGCTTTACACGGAAGCTGTGCACACTTTATCTGCGCATTCACATTGTGTTGGATGAGAATGAATTTCATGCTTTGCTGAGTCTCTTTTGTTGTAGATGTCTTAAATAACCGCTTTTTTCAAGAGCCCCTCGACCTCTTAAGACTACTAGTAACATGACCGAGGATGACAACATCTTGCCCGACAACCCCGAGCAACCAAATAACAACAGGACAACAGTGAAAAAGACCACAAAATTAACATTTATTTTAAGTACTTTTATCATATTTTCAGAGTCATCAAAGGTTAAAAATGACTGCAATAAAAATAGCTAGTGACCTTACTAGTTTTGCTAGTAGAAAAAAATCTTACTAGCTGCAAAAC
Source organism: Cladopsammia gracilis (assembly GCA_022457155.1). Classification (NCBI taxonomy): domain Eukaryota; kingdom Metazoa; phylum Cnidaria; class Anthozoa; order Scleractinia; family Dendrophylliidae; genus Cladopsammia; species Cladopsammia gracilis. Next base: position 413,377 of record JAJGOT010000599.1, on the reverse strand, counting down.
TTTGCTTATGGACTAAAAAATTAAGTTTGACCCCTGCAGGGGGGAGTAACAATTCCTAGTTGCTTCATGCTGCAGAAACCGGGTTAAGCTCCGCTGAGTGGGTGCCCTGTGGTTCATGTGTGACATTACCTTTCCTTACTTAGTACTTGCTTTATTCAGGGAAAATGCATGATTTCTTGCCTTAAAATGCCAAAATTAAACATAAGGTGGTTATAATGCCCTCAGCCTTTCAATTGCTTGTCAGAACATTGATGTTGAATTTAAAGCCAACATTAAACACTGACTGGTCCCGAGGTTTCCATAGACAAAGTTGGGGGAAACATTGAGATTTGAGGAAAACAAAATTCATGTTTCCCGCGGGATCAGTCATCAAGGGATATGTTATATATCTAGCAACACAAGGCATTATAATCATGCCACCTATTGTCATGGTCTGATCACTGTTCGCTAGCAAGCAGGCAACAGTGCACTGTTACCCTCTGACATAAAAAATGTTGCCGCTTTTCCAAATGTTGCCTGCTCATGGATGTTTGATGGGAAACAGTTTGTTTGTTAGATGTCATGTGACCATGAATCAACCAATGAACGCACACGTTGAAAACCTCCAGCTACATGTACATGTACATAACAAAGTAAAATAATTACTGTCAACAGCTGCAATGGGATCCAAATATTTCATTTAGCAAATTCCCTGAACCTCTTTTTATGCTGAAGAGGAACTCAGCTTACCCAGCTGAACAGCATTTTGTTAGTTTTTCCTGTCAAACAATTAACTGTGTTACCTCAATAAACAGAATATGTTGTGCTGTGTATGAAGTAAGAATGAAATATGCATCCTTGTAACAATACAAAAATAAAATCATTTAATTAATCTTTGCAGTGCTAAACTAAAAACAATTTTACATTCTCATTAAAAACAGACAATGCAACTATATAATCATTTAATCAGTCAATTTTAAATGTTTACATACAGTAGCAAAAATGTTGCTATAAAAATAAAGCGTGAAAAAGTATACTTAAACCATGCAGTGTAAAAACTTTTTTACATTCTCATCAAAAAAAGACAATGCAACTAAATAATAATTCAAAGAGTCAATTTCAATTATAACTGAATGTACAATTTCCTTGTAATAATAGCCGTCCCTCGATAATTAATTGCCCCCCCCCCCCCCTAGAATAATAAGCCACCCTTTGGTGGAAATATTTGAAATAATTTCCCCTCTCAGTTAATCACCTCCCATCCACTTGCACCCTTCTTTCAATCCTCCAAGTCAAGTGAAAAATTGACTTGTATCTACGGAAACAGTCATTATAATTACAGAAAAGTTAAAAAAGCACAGACGTTTCATATTGTTTTTCTTTGTTGAAATTCGTGTATTTGACTCTTTCCTATATTTCTTGGAGCACTCTAATTAGGCTATTAGCACTTCCAGTGAGCAATATTTGAAATAATTGACCCCCTCAAATTAATTGCCTCCCCTCAAATAAACACCCCTTTTTGGAGTGAAAGACTCGGTAATATTGCCCCCTGCTATTATTCAAGGAAATACAGTATTCACTTGAACTCTTTTCTAACTCGCATTGTATTCATTTATTTATTCCTTGATAATGGCATCATGAAGTCGCTGAAATGTTGGAACATTATCTCGCTAGTTTTTGTATTTCGAAATCATTATTAATTATTAATACAGTATTTACATATAAAAAATGTTGGTATTAAATTCAAGCCTGACCAAAAGTATTGTCATCTGGTGCTAAGGACCATTTTATATTCTCATTAAAAAAAGACAATGCTACTAAATAATCATTCAAACACTCAATTTAAAATATGTACATATTAATTCTTTTTTTCTTATCACAAAATGATAATAACAAAACTGCAGCTAACTAAATTATACAACTGTCAATTAAATATTAATTGCAAGCTGTCAATAACACTAATTGATAATAATTATAATACAATTTGTATTGCACAAATTTCATAAAAATGTTCAAATGCGCATAACAATGATTAGATAATTAAAAAACTGTTTGTAACACTTATTACAAAACAGTCACTAAAACTAGTTGCAGAATTGCCACCTTGACAAGCTCCCTAATATTGCATAATAAATTAGTGCTTGTCACATAAAAAATGTTGGTTTAATAGGTATTAAAATCACCCGTAACCAAAAAGCTGGAAAAAGTCGCAAAATGTTGTGATTAATATAAATCCATTTTGCTAAATGTTGTGATTAATATAAATCCATTTTGCTACTATTTTATTGAAAATGTAATATAACCATCCATGGTAAGAAATTACACCTTTTGCCCTTCATTAACAGAAAATAGAAATTCAATTTATTTTACGGAAAATCAATAACATCTTAGGAATAACATTAACACGAAGAAATGTTCATTTCAATCATCCGTTAGTTCATTTGCGCAAATATTATTACCATGCTAATGCACCTTCAATAACATCATTGGAATGTCATTTTTTTATTGTAAAGTCTATTATGCCTTTAGAAAGACATTTTCATCAATACAGTCGTTTACATTTTACATTAATTGAATTTCTATTTTCCATTAATGATCGAAGGGCAAAAGGTGTAATAACATTATCCTAATGATAAAAATATTTATTCATTTTCAACAAATCATGTACTTTAAGATCCCCATTTTAGGCTGGTAACTGTGTTGTCACACAATACTTCCCATGAGAAGCATTAAGTGACTCATTAATAATGACTGCAGTGAAGATAAGAATTGTTAGAGTTGCCTTTATACTTGCTTACTGAATGTCTTAAGCTGATATTCACTTTTTAAGTTTGATCAGCTTCTCTTTACATTTTGCTGCTTATTTTAGGATATATATATTTTTTTGGCTTTGAAATCAGAAACTAAAATACGCCCATCTGGTGTTGTGGTTATTCCTATGGGGCATAACTTATCAACAGTTTTTCCAGTGAAACAACCTTCCACTGTAAACTGATCAACACGACCATTGCCGTAATTGCATACAAGAAGATTATAATGATTGCCACATTTCTCAAGACATAGTCCCCAAGGACCATCCAACTGTCCATCACCCTTGCCTGGTTCTCCCATCTTGCACAAGAACTTTCCTGAATTGTCAAAAACTTTCAAACAATTGTTACCATAGTCTGATACAATGAACCTGTCCTGATGGTGAATACATGCAGTGGGACGGTCAAGTTTTCCTGGCCCACTGTCTCCAAATTTAAACACAGGTTTACCATCCTCAGATAACACCTGCACTCTACCGTTATAGTAATCAGCTACAATAACACGTCCTTCACCATCCATACAAATGCTGGCAGGATACCGAAACTCGCCGTCTCTTGTCCCTTTCTTTCCAAAGCTCTTCACAGATTTTCCTGTGTTCACGTTAAATTGTTGAATGCAATGATTGAAACTATCCGCCACCAAAATGTTATCGTCATTTAGGTATATGACGTCAAGTGGACGGTTAAGCTGTCCAGCATTGTTTTCATAGCAACCCAGTTTTCTTACAAACTTTCCATCCTTGTCAAGTATTAGAATACAGTGTTTTTCCTTGTCTTCTACAGCGAAAAGTTCTTTACTATTCACAGCAATCCCATATGGTCTTTTAAGAGTTTCTCCTTTTAACTCCAACTCTCCCACAACCTGAATGAGCCGTTCCTTCATCTGGACAGTGTAAGGACTGGTTGCAAGCTTCTTGTCGTTAATCTTTACTGCGATGTTGAAGGTACCTGGAACTTTAGGTGTAAACTTCACCAGAAAATCTCCATCTTCTTTTTCGCAAGTCGTTAAACTTCCTACTTTATCAGCGGGTTCCACGAGCACTTCAACATGGAATTTGTATTTTGCTTCATTCTCTCGTTCTTCATGGATTCCGGGACGGATCACAAACTCTGCTTCTACACCAGCTTGAAAATCTTGTGTCAGTCCTTCTACCACTGGTTCACTTATTAATATGCAACCGACAGTCAAATTCTCTGGTTCCGAAGTCGGTACAAACATCACAAAGGAATTGACCGGCAGTGCTAGGACTGGGGTGTTTTCAAGATCTTCAAACCGCTGCTCCAGATTCGGTTTGCTCTGCATAATGTCCGAACTGGAGCTTTGTTGAACCAGGTTTTGAGCAAACTCGACTGCTTGGTTGATTTGCTTCAGCAAGGACTGCACTTGTGTCTTTGTAGAGTTTAACTTCTCCTCCCTCGACACGCACGTGTTCTCGAGGGTGATGATGATCTCGCGCTCGCGTTCTCGGATCTTCGCGATCAGTTGATCGGCTGCTTGAGAAACTTCACGTTTAGTAATAGTGAGTTTGGTTTTCAGCTCAAACTCTGTTTGTTCTAATTTATGAATCGCTTCACTACAAACTTTGCTCTTTTCTTTCATTAACTCAGCTCTTGCCAGGATGTTAGCTTTCTCGCTGTCCGCTGCTTTATCCAATGGCTCCACTTCGTGGGTCTTGTGATCCGTGGCGATGCATATTTGGCAAACACAGGTTTTGCATTTCAGACAGAAAAACCTCGTCACCTCTCGCTCGTGGTACTGCTGGGGACAAAATGACTGCCTCTTCATCAGGGTTTCGTAGTCTTCAGCTTGAAACTGTTTGACTGGCGTCACCTTGTGCCCTTCGGTTAGTGCTGTGTTTCTAAACAGTTCATGTGCGTTTACACAGTCACTGCACATGAATTTAGCGCATTCGAAGCAGTAACTTATCTCTGCGCTCTTTTTCTTACAAATGCCACAACTGATCTCATTTCCAATGCCGCTTTGTCGGACAGCGAGAAGGCTAAGTAAACTGTTATGATGAAAACTGGTCGGCAGTTTATCGAAGCGGTTTGCTTCGGGAAGACCGACTTCAGCCTGGCACTCGGGGCAGCGAAACTTTCCATTCCTTTGGCTGATCAGTGCGTGTTTCTTCAAGCATTCACAGCAGAATGTGTGCAGGCAGGTTATTGTCTTGGGATCGGTGAACGTATCCAGACAGATTGAACATGTAACGTGCTTTTTGAGGTTTTTCAACAGAGACTCCATCGTTTTTGTTTAAAAGCGACTAAACACACCCATTCGACTTGTTTTGATTCCGAGAAACTTAAGTTATTTGTAGTTTAACAATATCAGTTTGCATTTTACTGCAGGCAGCCAACCAGAATTTAGCAATCTATCTGTACCCTCTGACCTCAACAGATCGGAAGTTGTAAGGTTTCAAAGGTCTTCTTGCATAGCTGTCAGGAATAATAATCTCAACTGAGCCAAAAACAAAACAAATCACACACAGTTGCACGTTTTGATACAATATTTTTTTGAATCCACAATTCGTCGATTAAATTAGTTCAGCTCAAGAAAAGGAATCAGTGTTTCTCAAAGCATCAAGCAAATCGAATTTCGCAACTCTTATCTCGTGTTTGATATGCAATGAAACGTGATTAAAAAATATTCGCCTTGTCTTTGGTATATTTTACTTATAACTTGTCGATTTTAGAGCAATGAAAAGAATACGTTGTTCACTACTGTACAAATACCTTATTAACCGATTTATAATACGAGTAGGCCCAGGGATAGTCGCGCAGGCAATCACGTGAGAGAGCGTGTAAATTGTCTCCCACCCCCGCGCGTTGCGCCCGACGGGGGAGACTCCCATATAACAGTGACGGGGGTTCTCGTCTAAAATCTTCGAAAAACACTCTAAAAGGTACAGTGGAACCCCGTTGATACTGACTTGCAACGTTACTATTTCGTACCCCCTCTAGCACAGTTAATTTAAAATATTTAAGGCCACAGGCCCTAAAATGTCTGACTGTGGGAATAATTCTTCTGACCGGTTGAAATATCCGAAATATCTGTGAGAAATGCAAGGAACAATATGTTGGAGAAACCGGGAACTGTATACGTTTGCGTGCAAACCAACACCGTTCGGTGCAATCAGAAGAGCTAGAGAAAGCTTTTGGATTAACAAATTGAAGCCCGCGATAAATAATTTACTGTAATCATGTTAAGTTCCTAGTAGTTGTGATCTTGGATTATTACCGTGACCTACTCTAAATTTACACGCGCGCGCGCGCGCCTTTAATCTATTTGAACTTGTCAAGTTATCGCGCTATTTCGTTATAGTTAACCATTTATTGAAAGTGCATTATTTGAATTCATATTGACCTAACCGTTACCGTTATTGTCAAACTAGTGTACGCTCCTGAGGAAGGCCGCGACGGCCGAAACGTAGAGCAAATACAGCTAAAGACCTATATGAAGTTGGTTTCTTGACCTTTACAATTAGGTACCCATGTCAGTGCAATTCTTGGATGTGTGTCGTGATCCATTCTGAGGACGTGGCCTAGCCATGCCCATCTCCTTCTTGCCACCTGACTGCTTATCGTTTCCAACCCCGTTCTTCTTCTTATCTCCCCATTGGTTACACGCATTGGCCAGTAGATCTTTAATATCCGGCGAAGGCTCTTATGTAGGAAGGCATCCAGCTTTTTCGCATCCGTTTGGGTCATTCTCCAGGTTTCACAACCATACAACAGTACCGAGATGACGTTAGACTTAAAGATTTTGATCTTTTTCTGGCAGGTAAACTGACTGTTCTTCCATATCTTTCCTAATTTGTTGTACGCCGCTCTTGCTTTGCCTAACCTTGCTTGGATATCATATTCCGTACAGCCTGAGGTGCCAACATGTGCACCCAGGTACACAAAACGTTCTACCTCTTCTATGTCATGATCGTCGGCCTGCACCTTTTCGTTGTTTGTCGTGTTGAGCCGGAGGAGTTTGGTCTTCATAGAATTAATCTTTAACCCGGTTGCCTTACTGTTGTTGCTGAGGCTACTCACTTTCTGTTGGATTTGCTGTTTTGTGCTGGATAAAAGTGCGATGTCGTCAGCGAAGTCCAAGTCGTTTAACTTGGACCACAGTTTCCATCTGATGCCTGTGTTGTTACCCTCTAACGTTCTTCTCATGATCCAGTCTATTACAAGCAAGAACAAAAACCCAGACATATTACAACCCTGTTTCACGCCAGACTTCACATCAAACCAGCCAGTAGACCTGCACCATCAACAACCGCACATTGGTTACCATCGTACATTGCCTTGATCATTCTAACAAGCTTTGGTGGGATCCCATAACTCTCCATAATTTTCCACAAGGTTTCCCTATCAACGCTATCAAAGGCCTTTTCGTAATCGACAAAGCATACATGCAAGCTGGAATTCCATTCTGTTGCTTGCTCCACGATGTTCCGGAGGACAAAAATCTGTTCTATCGTACTTCTTCCTTGTCTAAAACCAGCCTGTTCCTTACTTAGCTTTGCATCAACACCGTCCGATATTCGGTAATCCCGATATTCTTCCTATCAACACCTTACCCAACACTTTTGCCGCAACAGACATCAGAGTTATCCCCCTCCAGTTTCCGCACTTAGTGAGATCCCCTTTCTTACTATTTTTTTCCCCCTTTCTTACTAAGTAGTTTGACAATAAGACCCTTCTTCCAATCTGCAGGAATGGACTCACTGACCCATATTGCACAAAAGAGGACGTGTAGCACTTCAATTGTTGTTCTTATATCAGCTTTGAACAGTTCCACAGTTATACCATCCACTCCAGGTGCTTTGCCTGCGCCCATGCTGTTAATGGCGCTCCTAATCTCAGCCTTAGTTATGGGGCCTGAAGGTATTTCGTCCATCACCTCCACCTCGCTATCCACCTCAGCCACTAGTTCTGGGCTCGGTCTGTTCAGTATTTCTGCAAAGTGCTCTTTCCACCTCTGTCGCACCTCATCTTCATTGGTCAACAACTTCCGTGCCTTATTTCTCACTGCGTCAATTTTCTTTGATGGTTCACTACATAGCCTCCTTGTAGCATCGTAAACGCTCTTCATCTGCCCACGCTTTGCAGCGTCCTCAGCTTCTTGGGCTATATTATTAGCCCACTCTCTCTTGTCTTTTCTCAAACTTCTCTTCACTTCTATATCTTTCTTTCTGTATTGCTTTTGCGATTTGAGTCTCAACCTTTCTGACCTTGTACCAATTGACTTTTGTTTTAGCTGTCTCCTTTCTTCAATACCTTTCCAGCTTTCGGGCTGATCCATCCTTTAGTTTTCCTTGCTCTGTAACCTAACACATCTTTAGCTGTTTCACAATAACTTTCTCTGATCTTTTTCCACTTCTCCTCTACTTCGTGCTCATGTACCACTGTACCCTCGTCCTCGTGCCTGTTTTCGCCATCTTCGTCCTCCAGTGATAAGCAGCTGAACCTGTTCTTTAGTTGTAACCGAAATTGTTTCCTAATTTCAGGCACGGCTAGTTTACTAGTCTCGTATTTCCTGACTTGCTCTACCCTTCTGCCCTTTCGTATAAGCTTTAACCGTGTCTTAGCAATCACCAGATTATGGTCGCTCGAGCAATCTGCCCCTCTATACGCTCTAACATCTTGTACTGATCGTTTAAAATTGGAGCGAACAGCCATGTGATCGATTTGGTTGTGATGTTGTCCATTTGGTGAGGTCCACGTGTATCTATGAATGATTTTGTGAGGAAACATAGTGGAAACAATTGCAAGTTTGTTTAACGCGCAGAAAGACACCATTCGCTCCCCATTGTCGCTTCTTTCTCCTACCATACCAAACTTTCCTACAATTCCTTCCTCTCCAACTTGTTGTTCACCTACTTTTGCATTCCAATCACCCATTACCAAAAGCATGTCATGGCGTGGTACTTCATCCACGATCTTTTGCAGTTGCTCATAAAAATCGTCCTTCTGTTCTTCGCCCGCTTCATTTGTGGGAGCGTAAACCTGAATCACTGTCGTCTTGATGAAGCGTGAGTGGAAACGGGCTTCTATAATGCGATCACTGATCGCTCTCCAGCTGTCTAAACATTAAGTAGCCTTCTTGGAGCTGATTATTGCCACTCCACTCTGATGTATATCGTCGTCTCTGCCGGAATATATGATGGTTTCGCCTGTTTGCGTTCTCAACCGTCCAAATCCTGACCACCTACACTCACTAGTCCCCAGTATGTCAATGCTGTAACGAGCCATCTCGGATGTAATCTGAGCTGTTTTTCCCACTGAGAACATCATTCTCACGTTCCAACATCCAATCTTAACCTTGGTTTTAGGGTCAGCCAACGACTTGTTCGGAGAATGGGCTCCCTTTCGGGTTTCACTCATAGTCATCATAGCTCCGTCGATCCAGGTGATAAAAGCATCGTCTGGAGTGGGGCATGTCGTTGTACTACACCCAGTATAGCCTGTGTTCTTTAAGATTCCAGTTTCCGTAATCAAGCTTTTTTTTTTTACGGGGTGGGGTGATTAGCCCCACGCCCAGTCGGGGTTTTCCTTCCCCTAGCCAGTAGTTCCGGTTATTTAAAGGCGCCGGACAATCGCCTTTCGCCACTGTTGCTTAGCTGCTAGCGGTTGCTAGCATTTCCAGGGACTACGGATGACGAGGACGTGCAACATATGACTTCGCTAGCAGAGCCTATATGAGACGGAAAGGCGTTTCCCAACATTTACAAGGAGAGCATTGGTGACATCTGCTAACCTCACTTGCTTAGCTGCTAGCGGTTGCTAGCATTTCCAGGGACTACGGATGACGAGGACGTGCAACATATGACTTCGCTAGCAGAGCCTATATGAGAAGGAAAGGCGTTTCCCAGCATTTACAAGAAGAGCATTGGTGACATCTGCTAACCTCACTGAGACCTATTGCCGGCGCTTAGCCCCCAAATACATACAGTAGCAAAAATGTTGCTATAAAAATCAAGCCTAAAAAGGTATATATCCTGATGCAGTGTAAGAACTTTTTTACATTCTCATCAAAAAAAGACAATGCAACTAAATAATCATTCAGATTCAATTTCAATTTCCGGTAACTGTATTTCCTTGTAATAATAGCCGTCCCTCAATAATTAATTGCCCCCCCCCCCCCCCCCCCGAATAATAAGCCACCCTTTGGTAGAAATATTTGAAATAATTGCCCCTGTCGATTAATCGCCTCCCATCCACTGCCCCCCCCCCCCCCCCCCCCCCCCGCCTTCTTTCAAATCCTCCAAGTCAAGTTAAAAATTGACTTGTAACTACTAGGGAAAGAATCGTTACAATTACAGCAAAGTTAAAAGAGCACACCGGTTTCATGTTGTTTTTCTTTGTTGAAGTTTGTGTATTTTACTCTTTTCTATATTTCTTGTCTTGGAGCACCCTAATTAGGCTATTAGCACTTCCAGCGAGCAATATTTGAAATAATTGACCCCCTCAAGTTAATTGCCTCCCCACGAATAATCGCCCCCTCTCAGTAATAATTGCCCCCAGCTATTATTCAAAATTTTGACAAGTAAATACAGTAATCACTTGAACTCGTTTTGAACTCACATTGTATTTGTTTATTCATTCCTTGATAATGGCATCATGATGTCGCTGAAATGTCGGAACATTATCTCGCTAATTTTTACATATTTTTGTATTTCGAAATCATTATTAATCACGTTCGAAGAACGCAATCCTAATTTCGTGTTGGTTGTCCTGTGGATTATGTGCAGTAAAATTTGAGATTTTTTGGTAGACGGCCTTCCAAATGGCCTTCCTATTGTTTTTTTAAGGGGCTCATTTCCGCCAGAAATTCCTTCAAACACGTCTCCATAATCTGTGATTACTGCTAATAATTAATACAGTACATATAAAAAATGTTGGTATTAAGGAGGCTCGTACCCATTTCTCAAGTCCACACCCTTTCAATTTTAATGGGCCATATCTTTTGTTGTAGCGCATAAAAATCCAAGCCACTTTGCACGAAAACATACAATACATTGAACATTATGGGAGTGTAGGATTTGTTTACATCGGTGCTTCCATGGCAACGGAATGGTGATCCTCCGAAATTAACAAGTTGCGGAGTTTCTCTAGATCAAGAAAAATTTTTGTAAAACCCGCTGGTGGACTAATTGATTAGACCATGGGCTTCAACTGGACAAAGTTTGAAAGAAATGTATGAGAGCGTTTTGGAAATTTTTGGGGATGACGTTTTGGGGATTATAAATACAGTGAAGAACATACTATCGACATAATTGACTAATATCTAAAGAAAACGATGCGCGATGGGAATGCAGTTTCATCTCATAGTAATTTGATTCCATTTGAAATGGTGTGTGAAAAAGTGAGGGGCTTGCTTTGGCCGATTGCGAGAAAGAAGGATTTGATTAGCGTGCGTTCAGCTGCTCTTGTTGCGATTTTTGTATGCAATTTGGTCTACGCCTACAAATGTGATGATAATTTGGAAACCGCGAGATATTTTTTTTAAAAAATTTCACAATCTCGAGATTTATCATCAACTTATATGGCCTGCAAGTTTCTCGGTGCAGCTAACCTAATTATACAATTAACTGTCAATTAAATATTAATTTCAAGCTGTCAATAACACTAATTGTTAATAATATTACAATTTGTATTGCGCAGATTTCATAAAAATGTTCAAATGCGCATAACAACGATTAGATAATTAAACAACTGTTTGTAACACTTATTACAAAACAGTCACTAAAACTAGTTGCAGAATTGCCACCTTGACAAGCTCGCTAATATTGCATAATAAGTACTTACAAGTCGCATTAAAAAAATGTTGGTTAGGTATTAAAATCACCCCTGACCAAAAAGCTGGAAAAAGTTGTAAAATGTTGTGATTAATATAAATCCATTTTGCTACTATAATTGAAAATGCAATATAAACATCCATGGTAAGAAATTAATAACATTATGATAAAACTATTAATTTATCCATTTTCAACAAATCATGTACTATAAGATCCCCATTTTAGGCTGGTAACGGTGTATATCACACAATACTTCCCCTGAGAAGCATTGTGTGGCTCACAAATAATGACTGCAGTGAAGATAAGAATTGTTAGAGTTGTCCTTGTACTGAATATCTTCCCTTCAGCTGCTGACTGTGTTGTCACGCAATGTTTCCCCTGAGAAGCATTGTGTGACTCACTAAATAGTGACTGCAGTAAAGATAAGAATTATCACAGTTGCCTTTATACTTGCTTACTGGATGTCTTCAGCTGCTATTCACTTTTTAAGTTTGATCAGCTTCTCTTTACATTTTGCTGCTTATTTTAGGATATATATATTTTTTGGTTTTATAATCAGAGACTAAAATACGCCCATCTGGTGTTGTGGTTATTCCTACGGGGTATGGCAACTTATCAACAGTTTTTCCAGTGAAACAACCTTCCACTGTAAACTGATCAACACGACCATTGCCGTAATTGCATACAAGAAGATTATAATGATTGCCACATTTCTCAAGACATAATCCCCAAGGACCTATCATCTGTCCATCACCCTCGCCATGTTCTCCTATTGTGTACAAGAACTTTCCTGAATTGTCAAAAACTTTCAAGCAATTGTTATAGCAGTCAGATACAATGAACCTGTCCTGATGGTGAATACATGCAGTGGGACGGTCAAGTTTTCCTGGGCCACTGTCTCCAAATTTAAACACAGGTTTACCATCCTCAGATAACACCTGCACTCTTGTGTTTAAGAAGTCAGCTACAATAACACGCCCTTCACCATCCATACAAATGCCGAAAGGATACTGGAACTCACCGTCTCTTGTCCCGTTCTTTCCAAAGCTCTTCACACAGTTCCCATCAGTGTGCAAGTTAAATTGTTGAATGCGATGATTTAACTGATCAGCCACCAGAATGTTATCGTCATTTAGGTATATGACGTCAAGTGGACGGTTAAGCTGTCCAGCACTTTTTCCATGGCAACCCAGTTTTCTTACAAACTTTCCTTCCTTGTCAAGTATCAGAATACAGTGTTTTTCTTTGTCTGCTACAGCGATGAGTCCTTTACTGTTCACAGCAATCCCATATGGTAATTGAAGAGTTTCTCCTTTCAACTCCAACTCTCCCACAACCTGAATGAGCCGTTCCTTCACCTGGACAGTGTAAGGACTGGTTGCAAGCTTCTTGTCGTTAATCTTTACTGCGATATTGAAGGCACCTGGAACTTTAGGTGTAAACTTCACCAGGAAATCTCCATCTTCTTTTTCGCAAGTCGTTAAACTTCCTACTTTATCAGCGGGTTCCACGAGCACTTCAACATGGAATTTGCATTTCACTTCATACACTTGTTCTTCATGGCTTTTTGGGTGGATCACAAACTCTGCTTCTACACCAGCTTGAAAATCTTGTGTGAGTCCTTCTATAACTGTCTCGATGAAACCAACGGTCAAGTTCTCAGGTTTCGAAGTCGGTACAAACATCACAAAGGAATTGACCGGAAGTGTTGGGACTGGGGTGTTTTCAAGATCTTCAAACCGCTGCTCCAGATTCGGTTTGCTCTGCATAATGTCCGAACTGGAGCTTCGTTGAACCAGGTTTTGAGTAAACTCGACTGCTTGGTTGATTTGCTTCAGCAAGGACTGCACTTGTGTCTTTGTGGAGTTTAACTTCTCCTTCCTCGACACGCACGTGTTCTCGAGGGTGGTAATGATCTCGCGCTGGCGTTCTCGGATCTTCTCGATCATTTGATCGGCTGCATAGTAAACTTCACGTTTAGTAATAGTGAGTTTGGTTTTCAGCTCAAGCTCTGTTTGTTCTAATTTATGAATCGCTTCACTACAAACTTTGCGCTTTTCTTTCATTAACTCAGCTCTCGCCAAGATGTTAGCTTTCTCGCTGTCCGCTGCTTTATCCAATGGCTCCACTTCGTGGGTCTTGTGATCCGTGGCGATGCATATTTGGCAAACACAGGTTTTGCATTTCAGACAGAAAAACCTCGTCACCTCTCGCTCGTGGTACTGCTGGGGGCAAAATGACTGCCTCTTCATCAGGGCTTCGTAGTCTTCAGCTTGAAACTGTTTGACTGGCGTCACCTTGTGTCCTTCGGTGAGTGCTGTGTTTCTAAACAGTTCATGTACGTTTACACAGTCACTGCACATGAATTTAGCGCATTCGAAGCAGTAGCTTATCTCCGCGCTCTTTTTCTTACAAATGCCACAACTGATCTCATTTCCATTGCCGCTCTGTCGGACAGCGAGAAGTCCAAGTAAACTGTTATGATGAAAACTGGTCGGCAATTTATCAAAACGGTTTCTTTTAGGAAGACCGACTTCAGCCTGGCACTCGGGGCAGCGAAACTTTCCATTCCTTTGGCTGATCAGTGCGTGTTTCTTCAAGCATTCACAGCAGAATGTGTGCAGGCAGGTTATTGTCTTGGGATCGGTGAAATTATCCAGACAGATTGAACATGTAACGTGCTCTTTGAGGTTTTTTAACAGAGACTCCATCGTTTAAGCTTTTTTCAATGGCGACGAAACACACCCATTCGTCTCTACTGATTGTCTGTGATTCCGAGAAACATGAGCTGTTGTCTTTGCAACAAGGGATTTTATTTGTTTAGTCTGTGTAGCCAACCAGATTTTAAGGAAAACGACCCATCGACCTTGAAAAGGAAGTTGTTGATTCGTTTATATCCTTATAAGGGGTTACTAGATCATAAATTCTTTGAATTTGAATAAAGTCTGTAAATAAAAAATGGACTCAAAATGATAAAAATAAAAGCTGAATAAACACTGACGTGGTCAGTTTGTCGCAAACGAATCGGTCTTTGAATCTAAACAGCACTTGTTTGATAAACTTTTACAAGTCATACGCGGGTTCACCGATGCATAAGAGGTTTATAAAAAGTTGCAACGAACTGGCATATCTGTTTTTTCAAATTTCACACAAGCCATCGTTTATAAAAGCTTGCTAAGAGCAACAAAACAAACCCATTCGGCTTCATAGTGATTCCGGGAAACTTAGACTATGTACAGTGTAGCACTAATAAATATTTGCATTTTCATGTAGGCATCCAACCAGATTTCAAGCTCTCATCCCTCTGAATTCAGAGCGGAAATTGTGTGAAGTTTCGATGGTTTACATGTCAGGAATATATAAGTTTCAAGCTGAATTCACAAAAGCAAAAAACAAAGAAATCACCCATCGGTGGAACGTTTTGATATCTTCCTGAGTAAATGCGAAACATATATTTTTCGTTATTTTAATCCTGAATTCCTCGTTCAAATTCGTTTCGTTTTAGAAAGTAAATAACTTGTCTCACATACATTTCTTATCAAACTTGTTGGGAGAAGGAATTTAATGATCCCTAAGGCAATTCACCCTTGCTGATCATTTTCTTAATTCTCATGATCTGTACGTTTGATCATGTAGTGATGTTGTAATGAGAAATAAGATGCTGATCACTATTTGAGTTTTAAAAGAGTTAAAAACCCATTTGAAATGAAAAATCTCTCGAGAATAGAATGACGCAGGAAAGACACTTTTTCTAGTAATTATATTAATTTCAATTTTTTAAAGTTTAACAAACAGTCCAAACCTGACTTCAGGGTAACTCCCAATATGGTGCGTTGCCAGGTGTTCCGCGAGAGGAATGGAACGAGCCTCATCCTCGCCTCACTCCTCTCACAGCTTGTTGTTTGTTTTAGAAGGCTTGGCCACAAAGGCTAGCCTTACTGCGGTCAGTTTTTGGCCCGTATAAAAGCAGTTTTTTTCTGAACTGAAAACACCCCGTTCATACGGCAACGCCGATAATGCAACCAAACACCCAATTTAATATAATTGCCAAAAGCAAATAACAATTGACAAAGAATGAAATATTTTGATCACAGACTCCATGGTTCATATTATAAATAATTATCATCTTTCTCTTTGATTGGTACATGTTTATGTTCGTGAGTGGTTTTACTATCAGGGTTCCACTGTATAAACATTGTTAAATAAAGGGTGTCGGGAAAATTCATTTTTAATCACCCATTACTTTATATTGCCGGGTAAACAAAAATAAACATACTTTTCATGATATTATTTCATATGGAAGGTGCTGTTTGGCATATGGATTTTTTTTCTTCTATTTTAGATCAACAAAGGCATCAACAGCAATAACTCAAACTCGCTTCGTTTAACTCATTTTTAACTCTTCGTTAAACTTCGTTTAACTACTTATGCACGCCAGCTGGAGTTTCTCCGTTGTTTTCTGCCTCCAGAGGAACAAGTTCGTGTTATGAGGATATCAGTGTTGAAGGCTCGCCAATCCCGTTCTCTCCGATGTCAAGCAGCAGTTTATGAACTGTACCTTCACCAATTCCCAGGCCTTCTTTATTTCGTCATGCGTTTTAGGTCATGTGATGAGGACTCTCTCCCAGGTCTCCCATGGCCTTCACAGTGATGTGAGGGTGGCACGTAATAGCGTTGCTAATAAACTTAGGTTCCTGAATGACTAAATCGACTAAATCGTTTGCATGTTACAACTGCGTAAAGAAGATTGTTGCGCAGTTCCCTCTGTGGCGAATGGTCGGACCTCAAAAAAGACGGCGGAATTTGAACGAGAAATGTGCAAAATTAATGAAATCAATTTGATAGTGTTTGTACCATCCGAGGTTTTCCGGCTTTTTGTCCTCGTCCTGTGATTTTAAATACGTTTTCAAGACGCCTGTGTACGGCTACTGGCGATTTTTGCTACGATTTCGCAGAAATTTGTTTGAGATTTATTAATGGTGAAGTGCGCAACGCGCGTGTAATGTCAGCAAAAAGGTTGCCTTTAACTAACCTCAAAGTGGAACGTTAATGTGTTTTATGCTGACATCAAGTGTGCCTCGCTTCAAAGACATCTCAAAACCGTGATTATGTCGCCATCAAATCTGAGGGAAAATCGCTGGTAGTTTGCGCAGGCGATTTCAGGAAATCGTACTTAAAATAGCTGTAGAAATCATATAACCAATAGGTGTTGTAAAACTAAGCCAAACAGTTATCTCTGGGCATTCACAACGCCACAACAAACGGCAAAAACGTAAATAAAAACCAGTGGCAAGCTGGGAAACATACGACCAGTGTCCAACGCGGAAAAACATCTGACTCGTTCCCAATCGTCTCTCTTGGCAAAACGTAGAAGACGCGCGCGGGATAGACGAGGAACGAGAGAAGCGCGATCGAGGGCATCGCAAGGGGTGATGGGCAGGAGGAAAAGGAAAGCGAGAGACCCTCTCTTTCCTTCCCATCACCCCTCGCAGTTCCCCTCGTTAATTGAGAGACGACTAGCAGGGATTTTGTTTGAGGCCGGACGAAACGTTTTATTTTAAAATGCAACGATACCAAAACAAAGTTAAAGTCAAAAGAAGAAACGCTTTTTTGCGTTATTAGATATGGTAAAAAAAAACTATAATTGCGTAACATAAAGTTGAAACATTCACGATTTTTTTTTGGCAAAAATCTGAACCACTTATTATTATTATTATTATTATTATTATTATTATTATCATTATTATTATTATTATTATTATAATTATCAATAATCTGAACCACTTATTATTATTATTATTATTATTATTATTATTATCAATAATCTGAACCACTTATTATTATTATTATTATTATTATTATTATTATATTGGTTTATGGATTGTAATTATGAATATTTTTAGCATTCTAGTAGATTAATAATTGTAAACGTGAAATTATTTGAGAATTTTTTTAATTAATTGTAAACGTAAGATTGTTTGAGAATTTTTTAATAAAGATTATTGTGATTATTTTAATTATTATTATTATTATTGTTATTAATCTGAACCACTTATTATTATTATTATTATTATTATTATTATTATTATTATTATTATTATTATTATTAATCTGAACCACTTATTATTATTTGCTGTACTCAATGCAAACACAAAGCAAACTAAGGAAACATCATACGGTAGAAATTTCTCATGTTATTATTTTATATGGAAGGTGCTGTTTGGTAAAGGCTTTTCTGTTCTTTTTTCTATTTTAGATCACAGCGGTCAAGTTTCATCGCAGAACAAAGGCATCAACAGCAATAACTCAAACTCGCTTCGTTTAACTCAGTTCACGACTCCAGCAGGGGTTCGAGTTTTCAAGAAACTTGACGACTGCAAAGAGCTGCAAGCGGCTTGTTACGAATGGACAGAGTACGATGACTTGCCTTCTTCAGAGGATCTCAGTGCATTTGTAGCTGATTTGGAAATGGACGCTGTAAATAAAGAGGATGGAAAAACTCGGCCAAACTTGTACAACGAAAACTGTTTCAATCAACAACCACCTGTGACGTCAGGTGAGCTGACAGCAAATAACGTGACGTCATCACAAGTTACGAGTTTAAACGACGTGATATGTCGATTGACTCAAACTTCATTTAAAGAGGATTACACAGAAGTAACCGATCTTCCTTCTTTCGAAGATTTGGACGCTTTCTTGGCTGACATGGAGCTCGATTGTGAAAATATGCCAATGGGAAAATCGTTATCGCCTATTGCTGCCATGGGATCAGACGACGCCTTCCGCAACAAACTCTACCCCAAGGCCGAGGAGTGTACAACGCTGAAAACTAATGAGTACCGGGTCCAAAACATTGTGGATATAGATCACACTAAACAATCGAAAAACAGTTTGAACTTAAGTAAATTATACGAAGATAATGTTGCCAAAGAAGAGGCCATCTGTGATGTCAAACTAAGCAGTGATTTCTTTTGTGGGCTGGAGGATCCGTGTATCGAATAAAATGGTCCACGACATTGAATCTTCAGATTCACAATTTCTACGAGACTGTGAAAGCGTTTTCACTGAGTTCACTGAAGATGTCTGTAATGAGAAAGATAGAATAGAAAACAGTGAAAGGATCCCATCTCCTAATCATTTACACAATGATTTAGTCCTGAATAATCAACAAAGATCTACTCATTACCCTGAAGAAAGAAGGAAACAAGGAAGAACTTCTGGATCTACTGATGAGTTACATGAAGAACACATCGTTTGTAACATGTCACTGGAACACGAAGGGACGAACATAATACGGTCACATGACCGTGATACAAAGGAAACAAAGGAAGAACTTCTGGATCTACTGATGAGTTACATGAAGAACACATCGTTTGTAACATGTCACTGGAATACGAGGGGACGAACATAATACGGTCACATGACCGTGATACAAATTAACAGAGGTCCAACAAGGACGCCAAATCACTTCTAAAGGATGGACGCCTGTTAATCACCATCTAGAGGTGAGATATCAAACAATGGTTTTGAGATGATGGCCTTCTCGCCTGATCTGTTTTCTCAATCGATGTCTCCCTCGTGTGGAAGAATTTTGCTCTGAATCATCAAATTTGTTCTCTTCTCTAAGACTCATCAATGGAGAATCAAGTCGTTCAAGGTGTACGGAACACTTCATCGGAACACCCGACCTGTTTTCTTTCGCAAGAAGTCCTTGCAGCCACACCCATTCTTGCAACAAGCAAGAGATGAACTCGGTATCTTTGTTTTCGCATCTCTCTTCTGCATCTGCACCACTTTCCTCATGTGCGCAACCAGCCTCGCTTCCAATTTCGAATGAAAGCGAGGCTGATACACAGTCAATCATAAACCACCGCGAAGTTGAAAACAATTTTGTCCAGAATTCACAAACTGTAAGTTTTAATTCTACACCCTACAGAGTAACCTTCTCCTAAACGTTTGCAAAAAGTATGGACGCCGGCTGGAGTTTCGCCGTTGTTATCTGAGTTCAAACGAACAAGTCCTTGTTATGAGGATACCAGTGTTCAAGGATCGCCGATCCTGTTCTCTGCGATGTCAAGCACTGAGCAGTTTATGAACTGTACCTTCACCAGTTCCAAGGCTTTCTTTATTTCGTCATGCGTTTTAGGTCATGTGATGTGGACCTTCTCCTAGGGCCTTCACAATGATGCGAGGGTGACACTTAGTAGCGTTGCCAATAAACTTAGGGTCCTGAAATAAAAACTCTTAAAATGACTACATCGTTTTGTTACAACTGCGTAAAGAAGATTGTTGCACAGTTTCCTCTGTGGCGAATGGCCGGACCTCAAAAAAGACGGCGAAATTTGAATGAGAAATGTGCAAAATTTATGAAATCAATTTGATAGTGTTTGTACCATCCGAGGTTTTCCGGCTTTTGTCCTCGTCCTGTGATTTTAAATGCGTTTTCAAGACGCCTGTGTACGGCTACTGGCGATTTTTGGTACGATTTCGCAGAAATTTGTTTCAGATTTAATAATTGTGAGGTCAGCAAAACATCTGCCTTAAGGAACCTCCAAGTGGAACGTTAATGTGTTTTATGCTGACATCAAGTGTGCCTCGCTTCAAAGACATGTCAAAACCGTGATCATATCGCCATCAAATCTGAGGGAAAGCCGCTGGTAGTTTGCACAGGCGATTTCAGGAAATCATACTTGAAATCGCTGTAGAAATCACATTAAAAGGGCTCTTTGATAATCAATAGGTGTTGTAAAACTAAGCCAAACCGTTACCTCTTGCCAATTCAGAACACCACAACAAACGGCAAAAACGTAAATAAAAACCAGTGGCAAGCTGGGAAACAGGACCGGTGCCAAACGCGGGAAAACATCTGACTCGTCCCCAATCGTCTCTCTTGGCAAAACGCAGAAGACGCGCGTGGGATAGACGAGGAACGAGAGAAGCGCGATCGAGGGCATCGCAAGGCGTAATGGGCAGGAGGAAAGGGAGAGACCTTTCCTTCCCATCTCCCCTTGCGCTCTCCTCGTTAATTGAGAGACGACTGGGAACGAGTCAGGCGACAGCGTTAGCTTGCTTAGCTGGCGGTTTTGTTAGCGCGCGCGATGCTGAATTTGCGAGCGACGAAGTCGCGAAGGGAATTGAGAGGAGAAAGAAAACTTTCTTCCCTCGCGGCTTCGCTGCTCGCGAATTCAGAATCACGCACGCCAATAAAAAAAAAAACCGCCAGCTACGCAGGCTAGTCAAGCGTTCGAAAATAGATTAAGCTGAGGAAACCATGCATGCAACTGGCGCAACAGAGCATAAGTATACTAACAATCTCTATTGACCTCTTGCTTTTGACGCTTTTGTTGGCAAACCAACAGCTGAACCTTATCCTATTTCCATCTGAGTTGATGAGTTCAATTGTCCACCGTAAAGAGATTGAAAAGATGACGTTTATTAACTGAGTTGATAAGTTCAATTGTCCACCGTAAAGAGATTGAAAAGATGACGTTTATTAACTGAGTTGATAAGTTCAATTGTCCACCGTAAAGAGATTGAAAAGATGACGTTTATTAACTGAATTGATAAGTTCAATTGTCCACTGTAAAGAGATTGAAAAGATGACGTTTATTAGCTGAGTTGATAAGTTCAATTGTCCACCGTAAAGAGATTGAAAAGATGACGTTTATTAACTGAGTTGATACGTTCAATTGGCCACCGTAAAGAGATTGAAAAGATGACTTTTATTAACTGAGTTGATAAGTTCAATTGGCCACCGTAAAGAGATTGAAAAGATGACGTTTATTAACTGAGTTGATAAGTTCAATTGATCACCGTAAAGAGATTCAAAAGATGACGTTTATTAACTGAGTTGATAAGTTCAATTGTCCACCCTAAAGAGATTGAAAAGATGACGTTTATTAACTGAGTTGATAAGTTCAATTGGCCACCGTAAAGAGATTGAAAAGATGACGTTTATTAACTGAGTTGATAAGTTCAATTGTCCACCGTAAAGAGATTGAAAAGATGACGTTTATTAACTGAGTTGATAAGTTCAATTGGCCACCGTAAAGAGATTGAAAAGATGACGTTTATTAACTGAGTTGATAAGTTCAATTGGCCGCCGTAAAGAGATTCAAAAGATGACGTTTATTAACTGACTTGATAAGTTCAATTGTTCACCGTAAAGAGAATCAAAAGATGACGTTTATTAACAGAGTTGATAAGTTCAATTGGCACCGTAAAGAGATTGAAAAGATGACGTTTATTAACAGAGTTGATAAGTTCAATTGGCACCGTAAAGAGATTTAAAAGATGACGTTTATTAACTGAGTTGATAAGTTCAATTGGCACCGTAAAGAGATTTAAAAGATGACGTTTATTAACAGAGTTGATAAGTTCAATTGGCACCGTAAAGAGATTCAAAAGATGACGTTTATTAACTGAGTTGATAAGTTCAATTGTCCATTGTAAAGTGATTCAAAAGATGACGTTTATTAACTGAGTTGATAAGTTCAATTGTCCACCGTAAAGAGATTGAAAAGATGACATTTATTAACTGAGTTAATAAGTTCAATTGTCCACCGTAAAGAGATTCAAAAGATGACGTTTATTAACTGAGTTGATAAGTTTAATTGTCCACCGTAAAGAGATTCAAAAGATGACGTTTATTAACTGAGTTGATAAATTCAATTGTCCACCGTAAAGAGATTCAAAAGATGACGTTTATTAACTGAGTTGATAAGTTCAATTGTCCACCGTAAAGAGATTCAAAAGATGACGTTTATTAACTGAGTTGATAAGTTCAATTGTCCACCGTAAAGAGATTCAAAAGATGACGTTTATTAACTGAGTTGATAAGTTCAATTGTCCACCGTAAAGAGATTGAAAAGATGACGTTTATTAACTGAGTTGATAAGTTCAATTGTCCACCGTAAAGAGATTGAAAAGATAACGTTTATTAACTGAGTTGATAAGTTCAATTGTCCACCGTAAAGAGATTCAAAAGATGACGTTTATTAACTGAGTTGATAAGTTCAATTGTCCACCGTAAAGAGATTGAAAAGATGACGTTTATTAACTGAGTTGATAAGTTCAATTGTCCACCGTTAAGAGATTGAAAAGATGACGTTTATTAACTGAGTTGATAAGTTCAATTGGCCACCGTAAAGAGATTGAAAAGATGACGTTTATTAACTGAGTTGATAAGTTCAATTGGCCGTCGTAAAGAGATTCAAAAGATGACGTTTATTAACTGAGATGATAAGTTCAATTGTCCACCGTAAAGAGATTGAAAAGATGACGTTTATTAACTGAGTTGATAAGTTCAATTGTCCACCGTAAAGAGATTCAAAAGATGACGTTTAGTATTTGAGTTGATAAGTTCGAGCGCTCTTGACTGAAATGGAAAAACGAGAGAGGCAAATATATTAAGTGTAAAAAAGGAAAACTGAATTCCCCACTCCGGATTAAACCTGTGACCTCAGTTAGGCTTAGGCTTGCATGGTAAATAATGGAAAATGTTAATGTTGAAAAGTGCCGAAAATTTGACAGTTTTCAGACCTTCTGTCGGGCTTATCCCTTCTACAGTGAAATGTCAATTTTAGAACGGTTGGTGATAGCTGAAACTGGTCGTTCTCTTTGGGAACGCTTTGGCGAACACCTCTACAGCATTGAAAAAAACTTGCTTGGTTTATCCGTTGCACAACACTTCAAGAATGGAAACGGCCACTCTCTGCATGACGCAGAAGTGCGTGGCGTGAAGCTCTGCAGCGCAATCAAGCAAAGAAAGAGACATGAGATGTGACTCATTTTCATTCCGTTTTAAAATTGACATTTCACTGAAGAAGGGCTAAGCCCGAAACGTTTGAAAACTTTCAAATTTTCGGCACTTTTCAACGTTAACATTTTCCATTATTTATTGTGTCACAAGTGCCAGGCAGTTTTTTTTAACTTTTTCGTTCAACTATTTAGGCTTACATGGCCTACCGTACCAGAGTACCACCTAGCTTTTCGGGTTGTTTAGGCCTAAATTTAACTATAAAGAGCAGTTTTCAATTGAGTGTCGAAAGTAATTTCATAATTGCTACGGTTTGTGATTGGCTAAAAAATCTCGTGCCACTTTCTCAACCAATCAGAAGTAAAACCAACACCAATCGTGACTTGCAAAATTATGCTAGAACAATCGAAAAGGGCCTTCTTCTGTTGCGGTGACGTTTGGGTTGTACGTTAAAGGGGCAGTATCATGAGGGCGAAACTTGAAATCTGGGCTGACGTTTTCAAGTTTGATTCGGCAAATCCAAAGAGGCCGTCGAGAAGTGGAGGTATTTGTTGAATAAAAAAATCCATTTTGATAGCCGGAAGAAAGAAAAATCAGTTTTAACTGTGATATGTCCAAAATTCCGGTGCAAGAATAGTGAACAGTGCCACGCGTCGAACCTCGTGATACTGCCCCTTTAATTCCCCTACAGATTTATGTTTCTTTGCATAATTTCTTTAAATGTGTCTGTCATCATTGGAAGGCAGTTCTAACGGTTAATAGGCCATTGATCCCTTCTGGTTGTCCCAAGCATCCTTGCAAGCACTGCTGAGTTGCGAGATCCAGGACCTCCCTTACAGATTAATGTTTTCTTAACGAAGCCCCTTCATGTATGATAGTTTAAATGTGTCTGTCTATCATTAGATGAGAACCTTAATTCCAATCCTGTTCATGCGTGTGTTTGTGCCTGTACCGATAAGGCTGCCACTAGAGAACGGCCAGAGTGCGCGGGAAAATAAAAACTGGGATGGTGATAAATTATCGAGCGTTCCGATTTGTGGCAGGAAGATATCCCCTAAAATGAGTCGAGGATGGTTAGGGCGCCCCCAAGGTAATTATTAACGTCACCCGTTCAAGTTTCGCTTTTGTAAACAGTTGCTACCATTTCACTCAGCTGACTTTTAATTTAATATATCGTGATAAATTTTCTCTCAATGCACTATGCATCTAAATGATTTTAATGTCTCTGCCTTTTCCCCTTTTTTCGGGGCAGTGGGGGGAGGTGGGGCTATCTTCGTAAGTATGGTGAAGGCCGGAGATCTGGAGATAAATCCACTTTATTTGATGGACAGATGATACGCGAACAATAAGCTACTATATACATATAGTCTGCGAATACAGCCGAACGCCCCTAGTGACCGGGAGCGACAAAAGGTGGCAGTATTCGTAGGCTAACAAAGAGCAAAATACATAGTTATATTAATTCTGTACTTTCTTTCTTGCGTTCATTTTCTCAAGGATGCCAGTTGTTTGCCATTGTGTGTATACGTGCTGTTCATAATCATATGAAGAGAAAAAGCACACAACTCCACCAGGGACAACGGCAAAAATGTTGATAAGCAGTCGCCCTAATTCCTCTTTCTAAAACAAAGATGCAGATAAATAATCGAAAGAAGTTTTGATCTTTGCACAAAATATAAGTTTAAGTCAACAAAAATAAATGCGAGAATCTGAAATACCTAAAAATCATATAAAGATGGATAATTTTCCTGATACAAAGGAAAGGGACTCAACCAATAAAACATGAAAATCGCAGAGATATAAAAGATGTAATTCAGCTGAAATAAGTATGCTATAGGGAAAAAAATCGAGACGGACATAAATATAAAACATTGGTAAAAAAAAAAGATAAAACTGAACGGTACTAAATGTTTTTTTCTTCGAGAAAATAAAACAAAATTAAAAAGAAAACAAAAATAGAAAAACAGGTCTACATAGGACAACCGCCCCCAGGAATCCCGACCTCAAGCCATTCAGACACCCCAGCCTCCAAGCAACGGGATTTCAGGCGTGCGCCACTACGCCTTGGCTCGATTACCAGCCGTTTTGTGCGCCCGCGTTCCTTCGCGTTCTGAAAAACGGCTGAAAATCGAGCCGACTACGCCAGGGAGGGGAAAATCTTTGTTACCTCGTTTTGAAATAATCGGAAGTAAGAGTGAACAACAACTTCCGGTGAATTTAAAAACAAAATGGCGGACTACAGTGGAGGGATAATCTGCGATGTTTTTCTGCTTAATTCTTCAATTAGAAGAAGAAAAACCGGTCAAATTCTGAGTCTACGTTTACAGAACAAGTCACACTTTCAATTTAGAATGATGATCTCCTTCTTTTGGTTGGAAAACGGCTAATTTTTTTTTTGGAGATTTTCAACGAACGTTAAATCACGTCCAACTTCACTCATGATCAGTTCTTCAATCCAACATTGCTTTGCAAGAAGTTATGGTGTTAAATACGGCAGTCCTTCTGTTTGAAATTCCAGAATTTTGTTTTGACAAAAACACGTCTTCTATGTATGTTTTAATGGCGTTTGGTGGCCCAGAATGGTGGAACTGACAGTCTTACCAATTTAGCCAATTGCAAATCTCTGGACTGGTACGTAAATCAAGCTCCTTGCCTGCCGGACCTCTATCCAGCCATAGTTATTAACTATGATCCGATTAACTATGATCCAGCGCTACTGGAAGTAAATGTTCTGGAGGGATTACATGACCTGAAAGCATTTAATGAAGAAACTTGGCTTGATTATCTAAGCTTCATTTAATTACGATATTGAACACGCTCTCAAAATGCAAATAAATTCTGAGATCAGAATAAATTGAAATAATTGCCATCCACAGGAAAACTCCACAATGTTTTCAATAGGGATGGTATCTGTTTACAAACATTCTTTTTGTTATTCAAATGTGCCAACCACTGGAACAAAAGAATCCTTTGTTTTGGCAGCCAATAAGGCTCTGGTTGGCACATTAATAACAATTGGTGACGTCATTGATATTTTCCCTATAGGAAGTCCTGCACAAGTGAACAGTTGGTCTTTGAAATCTGACATCTTAAAGGTATGATAAAAACATAATATTTATAATGAAATGACTACATTTTACATAGTTTTGCCTGCGAATAAAGCTACCCCTCAATGTTACTGTAAGCCGGCTTAAAAACAAAAATATGAAAGCATTGTTTACAGTGGACGAGCACTGAGCTATCCAGCAGTGAATTTGCTGCAGCTAATTTACAGGCACACCACTCAAATAAGGAAACAAATATTGCAAATTGAACATAACAGATTATTTCTGGCTTCTTAAAAGCGTGGCTGAGGAGTTGGAATTCGGGTCTACTGTGAAACAACTCCAGCTACAGTGTAGTTGTAAGAGTGGTACTTGAACTCGGAACCTCCCAATTTGAAGTCCAGCGCCCTAACCACTCGACCACGCTGCCGCTCATCAGGGAAATAAAGCATCTCCCACGCATTATACTCCACAATAAGTCTGTTCAATAATCCAGCTCTTGTCCTTACAGGCTCATCACATAACCTTGCGTTGGTAGCATTCAGATGCTTGACAAGCCACAAGGATTCAAGGAATTGGAACATCTCCATTGGGGTCTTAAAGGTTAGTATATTGGTTAAATTCTGGAACACAGTTGGGAAATACAAATTGAAGGGCTGAAGGCATAACCACGTGTTTAATTGTGACATTTTCCCTGACTCAGAAATTTCGAGGGATTTTTTTTTGTCAAAAAGCATTTTGTTGCTCTTAAAATAATAGCTGGTTTAATGTTAGTTGACGTGAAAGAGATCCAGTTAGACCAAAAGATTCCACATCATTCTGTAACTTTCAAACAAAAAATTGTCAAATAGGGTGCTTTTGAATGAAAATGTTTAGGCCCCCTCTGGATACTTGCCATGTGGCTGAATGACCCACCCTGCCTAAGTAATTAATTATTTACCTAGTACTCAGTACTTAGTATACTTACTTGTAGAGGTGCAGTGGTGTCATAGTACTCAGTACTTAGTATACTTACTTGTGGAGGCGCAGTGGTGTCATAGTACTCAGTACTTAGTATACTTACTTGTGGAGGTGCAGTGGTGTCATAGTACTCAGTACTTAGTATACTTACTTGTGGAGGCGCAGTGGTGTCATAGTACTCAGTATTTAGTATACTTACTTGTGGAGGCACAGTGGTGTCATAGTACTCAGTACTTAGTATACTTACTTGTGGAGGCAGTGGTGTCATAGTACTCAGTACTTAGTATACTTACTTGTGGAGGTGCAGTGGTGTCATAGTACTCAGTACTTAGTATACTTACTTGTGGAGGCGCAGTGGTGTCATAGTACTCAGTACTTAGTATACTTATTTGTGGAAGCGCAGTGGTGTCATAGTACTCAGTACTTAGTATACTTACTTGTGGAGGTGCAGTGGTGTCATAGTACTCAGTACTTAGTATACTTACTTGTGGAGGTGCAGTGGTGTCATAGTACTCAGTACTTAGTATACTTACTTGTGGAGGCGCAGTGGTGTCATAGTACTCAGTACTTAGTATACTTACTTGTGGAGGTGCAATGGTGTCATAGTACTCAGTACTTAGTATACTTACTTGTGGAGGCGCAGTGGTGTCATAGTACTCAGTACTTAGTATACTTACTTGTGGAGGCGCAGTGGTGTCATAGTACTCAGTACTTAGTATACTTACTTGTGGAGGTGCAGTGGTGTCATAGTACTCAGTACTTAGTATACTTACTTGTGGAGGTGCAGTGGTGTCATAGTACTCAGTACTTAGTATACTTACTTGTGGAGGCGCAGTGGTGTCATAGTACTTAGTATACTTACTTGTGGAGGTGCAGTGGTGTCATAGTACTTAGTATACTTATTTGTGGAGGTGCAGTGGTGTCATAGTACTCAGTACTTAGTATACTTACTTGTGGAGGTGCAGTGGTGTCATAGTACTCAGTACTTAGTATACTTACTTGTGGAGGTGCAGTTGTGTCATAGTTAGTGCATTGGATTTCAGATCTGAAAGTCAGTTGTTCAAGGCCTAGTCTCGGCCTGCATGTTGTTTCCTTAGAAAAGATAACTTTACTCCACATAGTCTCTCTCCACCAAGGTGTATATAAATAAGCACTGGCAACAAAATTCTGGGGGGTTAACCGTGCGATGGACTAGCATAGCATCTAAGGGGCAGGACTCGTAATTGACACTCGCAAACTTGCAAAAATGCGAGTGGTTTTTTGAAGATGTGAGTCACAAAAATATCCTTTTAAAGCAAACATTTGCGAGTAAGTATTTCTCTAATAAAAAATGGAGTGAACGTTCTTGGAGAATGTTGCGGTGTTTTGTGTTAGCCACTTGCCAGCGATTTTACACAGAAGCTGTGCACACTTTATCTGTGCATTCACATTTTGATGGAATCAGCAACGTGACAAAAGGGAATGAATTTCATGCTTTGCAAGTCTCTTTTGTTGTAGATGTCTAAAATAACCGCTTTTTTCAAGAGGCCCTCAACCTCTTAAGATTACCAGTAACGTGACCGATGATGACAACATCTTGCCCGACATTACCCTGAGCAACCAAATAACAACAGGACAACAACAAAGAAGACCACAAAATTAACATTATCCTATTTAAGTATTTTTATCATATTTTTTAGAGACATCAAAGGCAAAAATGACTGCAAAAAAATAGCTAGTGACCTTACTAGTTTTGCTAGTAGAAAAAAATCTTACTAGCTGCAAAACGGGTTAAGCTCCACCGAGTGGGTTCCCTGTGGTTCGTGTGTGACATTACCTTTCCTTACTTAGTACTCGCTTTAGTCAGGGAAAATGCATGATTTCTTGCCTTAAAAATGCCAAAATTAAACAAAAGGTGGTTATAATGCCCTCAGCCTTTCAATTGCTTGTCAGAACATTGGTGTTGAATTTAAAGCCAACATTAAACACTTAAGACTGGTCCCAAGGTTTCCATAGACAAAGTTGCGGGAAACATTGAGATTCGAGGAAAACAAAATTCATTTTTCCTGCGGGATCAGTCATCAAGGGATATGTTATATATATATAGCAACACAAGGCATTATAATCATGCCACCTTTTGTCATGGTCTGATCACTGTTCGCTAGCAGGCAACAGTACACTGTTACCCTCTGACATAAAAACTGTTGGGCACCACTTTTCCAAATGTTGCCTGCTCATGGATGTTTCATGGGAAACAGTTTGTTTGTTAGATGTCATGTGACCTTGAATCAACCAATGAACGCACACGTTGAAAACCTCCAGCTACATGTACATAACAAAGTAAAATAATTACTGTCAACAGCTGCAATGGAATCCAAATATTTCATTTAGCAAATTCCCTGAACCTCTTTTTACCCTGAAGAGGAACTCAGCTAACCCAGCTGAACAGCATTTTGTTAGTTTTTCCTTTTAAACAATTCACTGAGTTACCTCAATAAACAGATGTTGTGCTGTGTATGAAGTAAGAATGAAATAATTGCATCCATGTAACAATACAAAAATAAAATCATTTAATTACTCTTGCAGTGCTAAACTAAAAACAATTTTACATTCTCGTTAAAAAGAGACAATGCAACTATATAATCATTTAATCAGTCAATTTTAAATGTTTACATACAGTAGCAAAAATGTTGCTATAAAAATAAAGCGTGAAAAAGTATACATTAAACATGCAGTGTAAAAACTTTTTCACATTCTCATCAAAAAAAGACAA
The DNA here is from genome assembly GCA_022457155.1 of Cladopsammia gracilis. Taxonomy (NCBI): domain Eukaryota; kingdom Metazoa; phylum Cnidaria; class Anthozoa; order Scleractinia; family Dendrophylliidae; genus Cladopsammia; species Cladopsammia gracilis. The sequence goes on along the minus strand of JAJGOT010000599.1, from coordinate 383,279 downwards.
AGCAACTGAATAATCATTCAAAGAGTCAATTTGAATTATAACTGAATGTATTTCCTTGTAATAATAGCCGTCCCTTGATAATTAATTGCCCCCCCCCCCCCCCCCTCCTAGAATAATAAGTCACCCTTTGGTAGAAATATTTGAAATAATTGCCCCTCTCAGTTAATCGCCTCCCATCCACTTGCACCCTTCTTTCAAATTCTCCAAGTCAAGTTAAAAATTGACTTGTATCTCGGGAAACAGTCATTATAATTACAGAATAGTTGAAAAAAGCACAGATGTTTCATATAGTTTTTCTTTGTTGAAATTCGTGTATTTTACTCTTTCCTATATTTCTTGGAGCACCCTAATTATGATAAGCACTTTCAGCGAGCAATATTTGAAATAATTGAACCCCTTGAATTAATTGCCTCCCATCAAATAAACGCCCCTTTTGGAGTGAAAGACTTGGTAATATTGCCCTCGGCTATTATTCAAGGAAATACAGTATTCACTTGAACTCTTTTCTAACTTGCATTGTATTCATTTATTTATTCCTTGATAATGGCATCATGAAGTCGCTGAAATGTCGGAACATTATTTCGCTAGTTTTTGTATTTCAAAATCATTATTAATTATTAATACAGTATTTACATATAAAAAATGTTGGTATTAAATTCAAGCCTGACCAAAAGTAACATCATCTGGTGCTAAGGACCATTTTACATTCTCATTAAAAAAAGACAATGCAACTAAATAATCATTCAAACACTCAATTTAAAATATGTACATATTAATTCTTTTTTTCTTATCACAAAATGATAATGACAAAATTGCAGCTAACTAAATTATACAACTGTCAATTAAATATTAACTGCAAGCTGTCAATAACACTAATTGATAATAATTATAATACAATTTGTATTGCGCAAATTTCATAAAAATGTTCAAATGCGCATAACAATGATTAGATAATTAAAAAACTGTTTGTAATTTACTTATTACAAAACAGTCACTAAAACTAGTTGCAAAATTGCCATCTTGACAAGCTCCCTAATATTGCATAATAAATTAGTGCTTGTCGCATAAAAAAAATGTTGGTTTAATAGGTATTAAAATCACTCCTAACTAAAAAGCTGGAAAAAGTCGCAAAATGTGATTAATATAAATCCATTTTGCTAAATGTTGTGATTAATAGAAATCCATTTTGCTACTATTTTATTGAAAATGCAATATAACCATCCATGGTAAGAAATTACACCATTTGCCCTTCATTAACGGAAAATAGAAATTCAATTTATTTTACGGAAAATCAATAACATCTTAGGAATAACATTAACACGAAGAACTGTTCATTTCAATCATCCGTTAGTTCATTTGCGCAATTACCATGCTAATGCACCTTCAATAACATCATTGGAATGTCATTTTTTTTATTGTTAAGTCTATTATGCCTTTAGAAACACATTTTCATCAATACAGTCGTTTACATTTTACATTAATTGAATTTTTATTTTCCATTAATGATCGAAGGGCAAAAGGTGTAATAACATTATGATAAAACTATTTATCCATTTTCAGCAAATCATGTATTTTAAGATCCCCATTTTAGGCTGGTAACTGTGTTGTCACACAATACTTCCCATGAGAAGCATTAAGTGACTCATTAATAATGACTGAGTCACACAATACTTCCCATGAGAAGCATTAAGTGACTCATTAATAATGACTGCAGTGAAGATAAGAATTGTTAGAGTTGCCTTTATACTTGCTTACTGGATGTCTAAAGCTGCTATTCACTTTTTAAGTTTGATTAGTTTCTCTTTACATTTTGCTGCTTATTTTAGGATATAGATTTTTTTGGCTTTATGATCAGCAACTAAAATACGCCCATCTGGTGTTGTGGTTATTCCTGTGGGGGCTTGTAACTTGTCAACAGTTTTTCCAGTGAAACAACCTTCCACTGTAAACTGATCAACACGACCATTGAATCTATTGCATACAAGAAGATTATAATGATTGCCACATTTTTCAAGACATAATCCCCAAGGACCATTCAACTGCCCATCACGTGCACCCTTGTCACGTTCTCCTATCTTGCACAAGAACTTTCCTGAATTGTCAAAAACTTTCAAACAATTGTTACCCCAGTCTGATACAATGAACCTGTCCTGATGGTGAATACATACAGTGGGACGGTCAAGTTTTCCTAGGCCACTGTCTCCAAATTTAAACACAGGTTCACCATCCTCAGATAACACCTGCACCCTACTGTTATTGTGATCAGCTACAATAACACGTCCTTCACCATCCATACAAAGGCTGATAGGATGCTGAAACTCACCGTCTCTTGTCCCTTTCTTTCCAAAGCTCTTCACAGAGTTCTCCGTGTTCACGTTAAATTGTTGAATGCGATGATTTAACTGATCTGCCACCAGAATGTTGTCGTCATTTAGGTATATGACGTCAACTGGACGGTTAAGCTGTCCAGCATTGTTTCCATAGCAACCCAGTTTTCTTACAAACTTTCCTTCCTTGTCAAGTATCAGAATACAGTGTTTTTTATTGTCTACTACAGCCATCAATCCTTTACTGTTCACAGCAATCCCACATGGTGCTTGGAGAGTTTCTCCTTTTAACTCCAACTCTCCCACAACCTGAATGAGCCGTTCCTTCACCTGGACAGTGTAGGGACTGGTTGCAAGCTTCTTGTCGTTAATCTTTACTGTGATGTTGAAGGCACCTGGAACTTTAGGTGTAAACTTCACCAGGAAATCTCCATCTTCTTTTTCGCAAGTCGTTAAACTTCCGACTTTATCAGTGGGTTCCACGAGCACTTCAACATGGAATTTGTATTTCACTTCATACACTTGTTCTTCGTGGATTTTGGGGTGGATCACAAACTCTGCTTCTACACCAGCTTGAAAATCTTGTGTGAGCCCTTCTATAACTGTCTCGATGAAACCAACGGTCAAATTCTCTGGTTCTGTAGTCGGTACAAACATCACAAAGGAATTGACCGGTAGTGCTGGGACTGGCGTGTTTTCAAGATCTTCAAACCGCTGCTCCAGATTCGGTTTGCTCTGCATAATGTCCGAACTGGAGCCTCGTTGAACCAGGTTTTGAGCAAACTCGACTGCTTGGTTGATTTGCTTCAGCAAGGACTGCACTTGTGTCTTTGTAGAGTTTAACTTCTCCTCCCTCGACACGCACATGTTCTCGAGGGTGGTAATGATCTCGCGCTCGCGTTCTCGGATCTTCGCGATCAGTTGATCGGCTGCTTGGGAAACTTCACGTTTAGTAATAGCGAGTTTGCTTTTCAGCTCAAGCTCTGTTTGTTCTAATTTATGAATCGCTTCACCACAAACTTTGCGCTTTTCTTTCATTAACTCAGCTCTCGCCAGGATGTTAGCTTTCTCGCTGTCCGCTGCTTTATCCAATGGCTCCACTTCGTGGGTCTTGTGATCCGTGGCGATGCATATTTGGCAAACACAGGTTTTGCAATTCAGACAGAAAAACCTCGTCACCTCTCGCTCGTGGTACTGCTGGGGGCAAAATGACTGCCTCTTCATCAGGGCTTCGTAGTCTTCAGCTTGAAACTGTTTGACTGGCGTCACCTTGTGTCCTTCGGTGAGCGCTGTGTTTCTAAACAGTTCATGTGCGTTTACACAGTCACTGCACATGAATTTAGCGCATTCAAAGCAGTAACTTATCTCCGCGCTCTTTTTCTTACAAATGCCACAACTGATCTCATTTCCAATGCCGCTTTGTCGGACAGCGAGAAGACCAAGTAAACTGTTATGATGAAAACTGGTCGGCAGTTTATCAAAACGGTTTGCTTCGGGAAGACCGACTTCAGCCTGGCACTCGGGGCAGCGAAACTTTCCATTCCTTTGGCTGATCAGTGCGTGTTTCTTCAAGCATTCACAGCAGAATGTGTGCAGGCAGGTTATTGTCTTGGGATCGGTGAAATTATCCAGACAGATTGAACATGTAACGTGTTCTTTGAGGTTTTTCAACAGAGACTCCATCGTTTTTGCAGCTTGTAAAACAGCGACAAAACACACCCATTCGACTTGTTTTGATTCCGAGAAACTTTTAATTAGTTATTTGTAGTATCAGTCTGCATTTTACTGCAGGCAGCCAACCAGATTTTAGCAATCTATCCGTACCCTCTGACCTCAGAGCGAAATTTGTAAGTCAATGTTCTCCTGGCTAATAATCTTAACTGAGCGAAAAACAAAACAAATCACACACAGTTGCACGTTTTGATGCGATATTTGTTATAACATTGTTTGGTTTTTGAATCCATAATTCGTCATTGAAATTAGTTTAGTTTAAGAAAGGGAATTAGTGTTTCTCAACAACAAATCGAATTTCGCCACTCTTATCTCGTGTTGATATGCAATCAAGCGTGATCAAGAACTCATCGCTGCCTTACGGTATTTTGCGAAACGAAACGAAACGAAACGAAACGAAATGGTATTTTGCGAAATGGTAATTTGCGAAATGGTACTTTTATGATATGAAACTATGATACATGGATTAATGAAGCTAAACAGAATTTGATGGCTTACTTATGAAACTTAGCACATTGTTTTTCTTCCGTGTTTCTACGCATCTTAAGAACAATAAAATAAGGTTTCTTTACTCTGACAAAAACGGTGTAGAGTAAATTTCAGTAAATTAAAGATTACATGGAACAACATTTGAAACCGAAACAAACTGTAAAAATTGGTTTTCCTACGTGTTAACACTACCTGAGATACTGCAGAATTCCGATAATAACGGCCCCCGTTATTTTCGGATTTTGTGTCTGTTATGCGTCCTCTTTGTTTAAAACCACTGCTGAATTACAAACGTTTACTAACCATCCGAAAGTAACGGCTACCCGAAAGTAACGGCCGCTTTGGCCTGCTAAATCCGAAAATAACGGGGGCCGTTATTATCGGAATTCTGCGGTATCTCAGGTAGTGTTAACACGCAGGAAAACCAATTTTTACAGTTTGTTTCGGTTTTAAATGTTGTTCCAATTAATCTTTAAGGTGGCTCCTAATAGTTTAAACATTCCCAACATGATACGTCTGTGATATTCAATCACAGCTACACCAATAAAGTTAAAAGAAAACGTTCAGTACAGGTTTGTAAACACTTAATCAATGAACAAATTTAGGTGACTACCACATCAAAATTTGTTACCATGGCAACGTCAAAAGAGGCCAAAAAGACCACAATTTCCAACCTTTTGAGGCTAATAACTTCAAAACTGCTCGGTGAAATTTTTTTATTTTTTTTATACATTTTCGTCTCATAAACATAACAAACATTTGTGCCAATTTTGAAAAAATCTGTACACAGGATTCATTGATATGTCATTTTTACATAAATTTAAGGTAGCTCTGAACTCTATGTACAGAATTTTTTAAAAAATTGTTAAAATGTTTCGCTTGCCAATTAAACAAAAATATATCGAAAACAAAAACTCTCGCCGTATAGTTTGTAAGTTATTAGCCTCAAATGGTCCAAAATAGCGTATTTTTACCTCTTTTCGCGTTGCCATGGCAACGAATGATGACGTCATTTGGATACCACGTTGTTGACTGAAAAGATTTACTGGTTCCATCTAAAAGATTTTTAGCCACACCATCGGGCTAGCTGTAATGGAATGCAAGAGACGAGAGGGCTGAACAATATGGAGCTACCTTAATTTACTGAAATTTGCTCTACACCGGTTTTGTCGGAGTAAAAAAAAAGATTATTTTATTGTTTTTAAGATGCGTAGAAACACTGAAAAAAAAAATGTACTAAGTGCTAAGTTTCATAAGTTAGCCATTAAGTTCTGTTTAGTTTCATTAATCCATGTACCATTAAATTGTGTTTAGTTTCATTAATCCATATATCATAGTTTCATATCATAAAAGTACCATTTCGCAAATTACCATTTCACAAAATACCATTTCGTTTCGTTTCGTTTCGTTTCGCAAAATACCGTAAGCCCATATCGCTTAGTATTTGATATATTACATATAACTTGTCGATTTTAGAGCATTTGAGAATGGAAAAAAGAATAAGTTCACTACTATTCTTGGTTTTCACATGATGTCATAAAAAATTAAAAAATCTAAAGTATAAATCCTACAAAGCTGTTTCTAACATGGTATGTGTATACAAGTATTATTAATCTTTCACAAAAAGTTTCAAGTTTTAACGATGTTTTGCTTCCGATTTACAAAGGCTTTAAATATGTCACCCAATTCGTCACGCTATTTCAGATAAGCCGTGAAAATAAACAAACTTGAAGCAGCTGAAAGTTATTGTTTGCATTATAAGTGCTTATAAGCCGAGTTAATGGAGCTTATAGCAAATACAATATTTTTTTGATTTGATTTTTGGTGTAATTAAGACTTCGAATTTTTGGCCGCCATCTTTGTGCCCCTGAGTGGGGCACAAAGATGGCCGCTCCATACATTTCTTACTAAAAATGTCTAATACTCGTTCGCCTATAACTCTTGAACGAAATGCTTTGGTGCTTCAAAATTTGACCAAGATGTGTAGTTTTGAACTCTCTACAATTCCATAAACATTTTAGATTCGAAATCTATTGTTAAATGCTTCTGAATTTTGATATGACGTAAGTGAAAACCAAGAATACAGTCACATACCTTATTAACCGATTTATAATACGAGTGGGCCCTCATTTCTTTCAGGGACAGTCGCACAGGCAATCACGCGAGAGAGCGCGTAAATCGTCTCTCACGCGTAAATCGTCTCCCACGCGTAAATCGTCTCTCACCCGCGTGCGTCGCGGCCGGGGGTGCTCGTCTAAAATTTTTGAAGTTACCAGAATCTCGTTTGATAGGCGTGGCTCAAATGATTTTTTTCATCCCCCAATCAGTTATGAAACAACACAAGTCATGTTCTGTTATATTTTTTCGGCTCAATACCCTAAAAGTTGCCGCGATAATTCTAACCGTGGCCATTTAAATTTTAACTCAATCTGCAAACTTTGTCAACCAGAAGGTACGAGGGTGGTCCCCCCGGGGCGTTGGGTCAAGTTTTGACAGCGCTCGCTCGCGTGATCCCCCTACTCGTAGTCTGTAACTGTTTGACCCCAATACCAACATGCAAATTCAACTTACCGGTCTTGATACATTTCTTATCAAACTTGTTGGGAATAGGTATTTAATGATCCGTAAGGCAATTCACCCTTGTTGATCATTTTTTAATTCTCATGATCTGTACGTTTGATCATGTAGTGACTGATGTTGTAAGGAGAAATAAGATGCTAATCACTATTTGGGTTTTTAATAGAAGTAAAATGTCCGATTATAAATAACCCATTTTCGGGTTGTCTTTAGCCTCTTTTTTAACCTGAGGTCAAGTGCAAAACCATTCATATGGACATAAGTTATATTTGCATGTGAAACAAACCTCGTATTTATATGAATGGTTTTGCACTGAGCCTCACTTTGAAAAGAGTCTAAAGGCAACTCGGAAATGGGGTTTAGATATATTGGCGTTGAGGGTTAATTTTCTGGGAACGCCTATTTTTGATGGGGGTGCGTGGGAGGTATATATCATTGGAAGGAATTTTGCGTTTCAAACTCTGGGGTTCGGCTGATAATTGGATTTCATTTGCATCTGAAAGTTTTCAAATGACAGTTAAAGGGACACTGTTACGTATTTTTTGTATCACTTTGAAAAGCCAAAAACACATATTTGTTTGTATGGAAACCTTAAAATAATGATCAGTTTTGTTAACAAATACTCTACCAGTACACAGAAACTAGTATTCGTTATCTTTGGCTGCGGATGGCCAGGATGGAAATGGATTGCAACTTGAAAAAATTGGCCAATTTTTTCAAGTTCCTCCCAAGAGTCGTGGAAAAATCGCAGAAAAACTTATTATGGTTTGTTCTTCCTTGAAGAAATCACTTGATATTATCTTTTTGGTGTTCTAAAAGCAATTTTATTTATGAGCAAAGGTACTTTGTCATATATTTAGCGTATTTTGACCAAAACACAGTAAAATCTGCGTGACAAAGCCCATTTAAACTCTCTTAGTATATTATGTAACAACAAACTTTATTGCAGTCAGATCACGTTTTTTTTCTAAATTGCAACGATACCAAAACAAAGTTAAAGTCAAAAGAAGGTTTTTTTTTTCGTAATTACTCATGCGCGTAGCGGCATGAGGTAAGGTTTCGGCTCCGTTTTTCTTGTTTTTATTATTATTACTCATGCGCGTAGCGGCATGAGGTAAGGTTTCGGCTCCGTTTTTCTTGTTTTTATTGTTATTATTTTTATTTTTTGTGTCCCGATTTTGCATGCAAATTTATGCACGCAAATTTTAAATTGTGTACTTCCGGTTGACGTCTTTGCCATTTAAACTTCCGGTAAAAGAGCGTTACTTAGGTGTCACGACAGAATCTCCTACAACCCTACATACATCACTATGTTCACGTTTGGTATATATAAGACTTAGAAAAATCACTGGCTTCATTGTGGTACAACTTTCATGTCCACAACATTCAATAGTAAACAACGTGGTTTTCAGGAACGATGACTGAATGAAAGGAGTAACTCTTCTCCATGTCGGACATCTTCTTATCATGTTTAAAATATATCATAAAATTTTCTTACGCATGCGCATGAGTAAAGGCTGCTTGGCTTGGCATGAGTAAGGGCTGCTTACGCATGCGCATGAGTAAAGGCTGCTTGGAGCCTCTTATTTTTATTTTTTGTGTCACGATTTTGCATGCAAATTTATGCACGCATATTTTAAATTGTGCACTTCCGGTTCATGTCTTCGCCATTTACACTTCCTGTTTAGTGACTTCCGGCTACTGTCACTTCCGGTAAAAGAGCGTCACTTACGTGTCACGACAGCATCTCCTACAACCCTACATACATTACTACGTTCACGTTTGGTATATATAAGACTTAGAATAATCACTGGCTTCATTGTGGTACAGCCTTCATTTCCAAAACATTCAATAGTAAACAACGTGGTTTGCAGGAACGATGACTGAATGAAAGGAGTAACTTATCTCCAGGTCGGACATCTTCTTATCATGTTTAAAATATATCATAAAATTTTCTTACGCATGCGCATGAGTAAAGGCTGCTTGGAGCCTCTTGTTAGATATGATAAAAAAAACTAAAATTGCGAAACATATAGTTTAAACATTTTCGATTTTTTTTTTCAATTAACTTCACCACTTAAGGTGGCTCCCAACAGTTTCCTGCACTTTCCAAGACTTGGGTTATTAAAACCACTCTTTATCAGTTGATGCTACAATCATGATATCAAACGAATGTCCAATGATTGGTGAAATTATTAAATTATTAAAATGTTTGAAAATTTAAGGTGGCTCTGAACCCCTCTTACAGAATTTTTTTAAACTTTGCCAAACGTTGCATCTTATCCTACTGATCAAAATTCGACACTAAAAATGGGGTTCACCGAGTCATTTTGTGAGTTATTACAATTAAAGCTAAAATTAAGGGCGTTTTCAGCACGTTATAATGTTGCTATAATACCATATTGTGTCACAAAAATGATAACAAAATGTTCACCAATCATTGGACATTCGTTTGATATCATGATTGTTGCATCAACTGATAAAGAGTGGTTATAATGACCCATCAAATTCTAAGCCTTGAAACGTGCTGGAAACTGTTGGGAGCCACCTTAACCACTTACATTTATTGTCTGTGCTCAATGCGCACACAAAGCCGAAAACTATGGAAACATTATACAGGTACAAATTATTATTTTATAAGGTAGGTGCTGTATGTTAAAGGCTTTTCTGTTTTTTTTTTCTATTTAGATCACAGCGGTCAAGTTTCATCGCAGAACAAAGACATCAACGGCAATAACACAAAATCGCTTCGTTTAACTCAGTTCACGACTCCAGCAGGGGTTCGAGTTTTCAAGAAACTTGACGACTGCAAAGAGCTGCAAGCGGCTTGTTACGAATGGACAGAGTACGATGACTTGCCTTCTTCAGAGGATCTCAGTGCATTTCTAGCTGATTTGGAAATGGACGCTGTTAATAAAGAGAATGGACAAACTCCGCCAAACTTGTACAACGAAAAATGTTCCAATCAACAACCACCTGTGATGTCAGGTTAGCCGACAGCAGATAACGTGAAGTCATCACAAGTTACGAGTTTAAACAACGCGATATGTCGATTGACTGAAACTTCATTTAAAGAGGATTACACAGAGTTTACCGATCTTCCTTCTTCCGAACATTTGGACGCTTTCTTGGCTGGCATAGAGCTCGATTGACGCCTTCCGCAACAAACTCTTCCACAAGGCCGAGGAGTGTACAACGTTGAAAAGTAATGAGTACCGGATCCAAAACATTGTGGATATAGATCACACTAAACAATCGAAAAACATTTTGAACTTAAGTAAATTACACGAAGATAATGTTGACAAAGAAGAGCCCATCTTTGATGTGAAACTAAGCAGTGATTTCTTTTGTTCTCTGGAGGATTCTGTAGGGTCACCATGTAGCGCCAAGATCACTTCAAACTCAGATAAAATGGTTCACGACATTGAATCTTCAGATTCACAATTTCTACGAGACTGTGAAAGAGTTTGCACTGAGTTCACTGAAGATGTCTATAATGAGAAAGATAGAATAGAAAACAGCGTAAGGATCCCTTCTCCTGCTCATGTACAGAATGATTTAGTCCTAAATAATCAACAAAGATCTACTCATTGCCGTGAAGAAAGCAGGAAACAAAGAAGATCTTCTGCCGCTCTAGATCAACTGATGAGTTACATGAAGAACACATCGTTTGTAACATGTCACTGGAACACGAGGGGACGAACATAATACGGTCACATGACCGTGATACAAATGAAGCAACAAGGACGCCAGATCACTTGTAAAGGATGGATGCCTGTTATTCACCATGGACGCAAAGAAGTGTCTAGAGGTGAGATATCAAGCAGTGGTTTTGAGATGATGGCCTTCTCACCTGATTTGTTTTCTCAATCGATGTCTCTCTCTCTCGTGTGGAAGAATTTTGCTCTTAATCATCAAATTTGTTCTCTTCTCCAAGACCCATCAATGGAGAATCAAGGCGCTCAAGGTGTACGAAACACTTAATAGGAACACCCGACCTGTTTTCTTTCGCAAGAAGTCCTTGCAGCCACACCCATTCTTGCAGCAAGCAAGAGATGAACTCGGTATCTTTGTTTTCGCATCTCTCTTCTACATCACCACTTTCCTCACGTGCGCAACTAGCCTCGTTTCCAATCATAATCATCCACAGCCAATCATAAACCACCGCAAAGTTGAAAACAATTTTGTCCAGAATTCACAAACTGTAAGTTTTAATTCTACACCCTACAGAGTAACCTTCTTCTGAACGTTTGCACAAAGTATGGACGCCGGCTGGAGTTTCGCCGTTGTTATCTGAGTTCAAACGAACAAGTCCTTGTTATGAGGATATCAGTGTTCAAGGATCGCCAATCCTGTTCTCTGCGATGTCAAGCAGCAGTTTATGAACTGCACCTTCACCAGTTCCAAGGCTTTCTTTATTTCGTCATGCGTTTTAGGTCATGTGATGTGGACCTTCTCCTAGGGCCTTCACAATGATGCGAGGGTGACACTTAGTAGCGTTGCCAATAAACTTAGGGTCCTGAAATAAAAACTCTTAAAATGACTACATCGTTTTGTTACAACTGCGTAAAGAAGATTGTTGCACAGTTCCCTCTGTGGCGAATGGCCGGACCTCAAAAAAGACGGCGAAATTTGAATGAGAAATGTGCAAAATTTATGAAATCAATTTGATAGTGTTTGTACCATCCGAGGTTTTACGGCTTTTTGTCCTCGTCCTGTGATTTTAAATGCGTCTTCAAGACGCTACTGTACGCCACTGGCGATTTTTCGTACGATTTCGCAGAAATTTGTTTCAGATTTAATAACTGTGAGGTGTGCAACGCGCGTGTAATGTCAGCAAAAAAAGCTGCCTTAAGGAATCTCCAAGTGAAACGTTAATGTGTTTTATGGTGACATCAAGTATGCCTCGCTTTAAAGACATGTCAAAACCGCGATCATATCGCCATCAAATCTGAGAGAAAAACGCTGGTAGTTTGCACAGGCGATTTCAGGAAATAATACTTGAAATCGCTGTAGAAATCACATTAAAAGGGCTCTTTGATATGCAATAGGTGTTGTAAACTAAGCCAAACCGTTAGCTCTGCGCATTCACAACACCACAACAAACGGCAAAAACGTAAATAAAAACGAGTGGCAAGCTGAGAAACAGGACCGGTGCCAAACGCGGGAAAACATCTGACTCGTCCCCAATCGTCTCTCTTGGCAAAACGCAGAAGACGCGCGCGGGATAGACGAGGAACGAGAGAAGCGCGATCGAGGGCATCGCAAGGGGTAATGGGCAGGAGGAAAAGGAAAGGGAGAGACCCTCCTTTTCCTTCCCATCACCCTCGCGCTTCCCTCGTTAATTGAGAGACGACTGGGAACGAGTCAGGGGACATGCAAATGGCACAAGCGTTAGCCAGCGCAGCTGGCGGTTTTGTTGGCGCGCGCGATGCTGAATTTGCGAGCGACGAAGTCGCAGGGGAATGGAGAGGAGATCGAGAAGGAGAACTTTCTTCCCTCTCGGCTTCGCTGCTCGCGAATTCAGCATCGTGCGCGCCAACAAAAAAAAACGCCCGTTACGCAGGCTAGCCAAGTGTAAGAAAATAGATCAAGCTCCGGAAAACATGCATGCAACTGGCGCAAAGCGCAACAGAGCATAAGTAAATTAACAATCTCTATTGACCTCTATTTTTTTTACGCTTTTGTTGGCAAACCTTCTGCTCAACCTTCAAACATACATTAATGGGTGATTTCCCATTTTTACACAACACCAAGCTAACAAACCGGAAAATGCTGTTATTTCCCTCAAGTTTGTCTCATACCTTGACCCAGTCCAAAATGTTCTTTCGGTTTGTCATGCACCGTGAGAAAGAGATTGCGAGAAAAGCCCAATAAAATAAAATGTGTTCTAATTAAAGAGAATGTGATAATCGCAGTTATACGGCAACTGAAGGAGTTGCAATTACAGTCTGAAAAATATTTTCGGACCTCGACGGGGTTCGAACCTTTGACTTTTACGATTCCCCTCGTAAATCACTGAGCTACCATGTCAGATGAGAGCTTGGTGAATTCTATTATACCCTAATCCCAAATCACTGAGCTACCATGCCACATGAGAGCTTGGTGAATTCTATTATACCCTAATCCCAAATCACTGAGATCATCATGCCAGATGAGAGCTTGGTGAATTCTATTATACTCTAATCCCAAATCACTGAGCTATCATGCCAGATGAGAGCTTGGTGAGATCTATTATACCCCAATCCCAAATCACTGAGCTACCATGCCAGATGAGAGCTTGGTGAGATCTATTATACCCTAATCCCAAATCACTGAGCTACCATGCCAGATGAGAGCTTGGTGAATTCTATTATACCCTAATCCCAATTCACTGAGCTACCATGCCAGATGAGAGCTTGGTGAGATCTATTATACCCTAATCCCAAATCACTGAGCTACCATGCCAGATGAGAGCTTGGTGAATTCTATTATACCCTAATCCCAAATCACTGAGCTACCATGCCAGATGAGAGCTTGGTGAATTCTATTATACCCTAATCCCAAATTACTGAGCTACCATGCCAGATGAGAGCTTAGTGAGATCTATTATACCCTAATCCCAAATCACTGAGCTACCATGCCAGATGAGAGCTTGGTGAATTCTATTATACCCCAATCCCAAATTGGTTTGAATCCCGTCGAGGCCTGAAATTTTTTCAGGCTCTTATTGCAACTCCTTCATTTGGTGAAAAAATCCATGTTCTCTTAAATTTTCACAAAGTTCTAATAGATAGATAGTTTGTCAAGAGGAGGAAGCCGAAACATGAAAATTTCGTTTTATGAGTTGATATGTTCAATTGTCCACCGTAAAGAGATTCAAAAGATGACGTTTATTAACTGAATTGATAAGTTCAATTGTCCACCGTAAAGAGATTCAGAAGATGACGTTTATTAACTCAGTTGATAAGTTCAATTGGTCACCGTAAAGAGATTCAAAAGATGACGTTTAGTATTTGAGTTGATAAGTTCAATTGGTCACCGTAAAGAGATTTAAAAGATGACGTCTATTAACTGAGTTAATAAGTTCAATTGGCCACCGTAAAGAGATTCAAAAGATGACGTTTAGTAACTGAGTTGATAAGTTCAATTGCATGGTCACCGTAAAGAGATTCAAAAGATGACGTCTATTAACTGAGTTGATAAGTTCAATTGGCCACCGTAAAGAGATTAAAAAGATGACGTTTATTAACTGAGTTGATAAGTTCAATTGTCCACCGTAAAGAGATTCAAAAGATGACGTTTAGTAACTGAGTTGATAAGTTCAATTGGTCACCGTAAAGAGATTCAAACGATGACGTTTAGTATTTGAGTTGATAAGTTCGAGCGCTCTTGCTTGAAACGGAAAAACGAGAGAGGCAAATATATTAAGTGTAAAAAAGGAAAACTGAAATCCCCACTCCGGATTAAACCTGTGACCTCAGCTAGGCTTAGGCTTGCATGATAAATAATGGAAAATGTTAATGTTGAAAAGTGCCGAAAATTTGAAAGTTTTCAGACGTTTAGTCGGGCTTATCCCTTCTTCGTTGAAATGTCAATTTTAGAACGGTTGATGATTGCTGAAACTGGGCGTTCTCTCAGGGAACGCTTTGGCGAACACCTCTACAGCATTGAAAAAACTTGCTTGGTTTAACCGTTGCACAACACTTCAAGAATGCAAACGGCCACTCTCTGCATGACGCAGAAGTGCGTGGCGTGAAGCTCTGCAGCGCAATCAAGCAAAGAAAGAGGCATGAGATGCGACTCATTTTCATTCCGTTTTAAAATTGACATTTCACTGAAGAAGGACTAAGCCCGAAACGTTTGAAAACTTTCAAATTTTCGGCACTATTCAACATTAACATTTTCCATTATTTATTGTGTCACATGTGCCACGCAGTTTTTTGAACTTTTTCGTTCAACTATTTAGGCTTACATAGCCTACCGTACCAGAGTACCACTTAGCTTTTCGGGTTGTTTAGGCCTAAATTTAACTATAAAGAGCAGTTTTCAGTTAAGTGTCGAAAGTAATTTCGCAATTGCTTTGGTTTTGCATTGCTACGGTTTGTGATTGGCTAAAAAAATCTCGCGCCACTTTCTCGACCAATCAGAAGTAAAACCAAAACCAATTAATCGTGACTTGCTCGCACGCGTTTTCCCGCGCTTGGCGCCGGCTACATGTATTTGCTTCGAGTTCTGATTGGTTCATTGGATTGCGTGCGTCTGCTGTGATTGGTTAGAGTGATTATTTTGCGTTTGGTTTTACGACACTCAATGGAAAACTGCTCTAAACTGATGACTCCAACCTCAACTGAAAGCTAACCAGTTACTCCGTTGCCAATAGCGAGGCTAATCCGGCAATGGAGCGGCCAGTGGTCGCTCGATAAATCAATACAAATAAACTAAATTAAGTTAGGTCAAATTAATTTAAGTTATAGCGTCATTGTTTACACACGTGTTAATTAGTTTTCCAAAACGTAAAAGAGTAGGAGATACTTCACGGATGAATTCTGTTTTTGATGCAGCTTTGCAGTCTCAATATTAAAGGTGTTCGAGGTGGTTTAGGCGGATGGGATCTAATGCTAACCCAATATTATTAATAACAGGTTAGGTTCCCACTGAAAACTCTCTTGTGACGTAGCTCCCGTGTCAAAAAGATCTTTAAAATATAAGCTAGAAGAAGGTCTAGTGCAAAACGTTTCCACGAAGGACTCATTTTCACAAATGAGATCTAAAAAGAAACAAACTATCCACCACCAGCTAAACTGTGTTTCGTCGGGCTCTCTAAAGAACTACAAAAGACTGGGGCCTACTTGATCTATTCAGTGATCTGATTGGCTAATGACAAATCGGCGCCATTTTGGATTCTCAAAGTTATTTTCCGTCAAAATGTGTTGTTTGGTCGCGCGTTCGTGCTCTGCCGCTCCAAAAAAGAGCGCCTGATCGCAGGTTAGGTTGCATTGAAGTTTGATGGCAACACGAAGTGTGTTCGTTTTGGCCACAGTTTTGTCGATGAGGAACACTTTTTTCTATCCCAGTTGTACCCGTTGTCACAGGAAAGTTCATGCTCGAGATGATGAAGCAAAGATGTGAGTATAACTCAGAAATATGCACGCTTGTCACTGCAGTGTTTTATTATTCCTCGGTAACTAATATCAAATTATGAACCCTGGTCTTTTTTTTTAAAAAAGCTACCAATAATTTTTCTGGAATACAATACAGAGAATCCCCTATACTCCTTTCCAAAATCTAGTCACGTAAAAACAAAAACATCGAACCTTTGATCGCGTAATGCACCTATCATCACCAGGGTGGAGCGGGGGGTGGGGGGGGGGGGATAGCTACCCAGGGGATTTTGACATAGGGCTGTCACCTGGGTAGGGGTTTTGACATTACTTGATGGCCCCCAGGGTAGGGAATTTGAGTGTAATTATTGGAATGCCACAGAAACAGTTATCCTGGGGACTTGATTTTGACATTCATTTGTTGCCCAGGGATAGGGAATTGATTCTGACGTCCCTCAAAATGTCAAAATCCCCTGGGTCTGTTCCCCCCTCCCATCCATAAAAATTGAGGAAGTTTTGAATCTTCAGATCACAGCATTTTCTCTTTTAAATAATGCACTTATCATAGGCTTTCCCGGGGGTTGACCCCCGGGACACCCCCCGGGAAACCCCAGGAACATGCGGGAATAGTACAGTTTTGACAAATTTTTTTGCCCTGTGGGATAGGGACATTGTTTAGTTTTGGAAACGAATAAGCCAGACCCCCGGGATGCACACCCGGGATTTGCACGTACAAAAACTAAAGTTAAAAACAAATTGCTTTCTTGTCCAAGGGGCACATTGGTGAAGCCTACTATCACAGAATGGTGGAAAGAGATGTTGTGTACCAGATGCCCTGCAGGTATTTAAGTCTAAAAATGTAATGATAGCTTTGATAACTGGGTTTTCATGAGACCTTTGAAAACATAGAAAGGGATGGGTCATGAAATTTGTGACGGCGTCCTCAGTTGCTGAAATACTCAGATTTTTTCGGCTTAAGTTGTCAATGAATTTCCAGCTAAGGCAAAACGATCACTTTTCTCAAACATAAAATTCCAGTTGTTGAACAATTTGTGTCACTTGAATGGGAATATATTAAATAACAATATACAACAACTACAGATGATGATACATATGAGTGAAATCTGTGTTTCTAGCAATGAACTAATAACCTGATCCGTTGCAAAGAAACCTGAAAAACATAGCCTTGCGACTACCGGTGCAGTGCTTTCAGTTATCCACTGAGCCATCAGGCCAATTGGTCAGCTGATTTTTTATTCTCAGGTTCATGATGAAGTGTGATAAGGACTGGGGCCAAGCTGTCACATTTGGTACCATGGACGCTGCATCAAGATTAGTGCAAGGAGAGCAAAAAAAAAAAAAAATAGACAAATTTGTCTGTTGTTACTGCACATATACAGTGAAAATAAAGGTATGCTGACTTCTAAGCCCCTGGGGGAGGGGTATTTGGTGTGAATTTTATGCCCTACACCCCGGGGATTTAGCAAGCCAATGATAAGTGCATAAGTTACATATGACAAAAGATAATGTGATTTATCATTTAATGAAACCAGGTTCAAAGTGACCACAGCACGGGAAACAAAGATGTACATTTCCCATAACACTAATTAAAAATAACCCAAAATGATTCATAAATCACATTTTTCAGCACTTGTTGTGCATGTCATGCATCAATAGAAAATTCCATTCACAAATAGTTTTAAGATCTTGAAATTAGATTTTACCAATCCCAATTTAGAAGAGTGAGCCTCAATCACAATAGTGCCAATTGTGTTCCTTGTTCTACTAAGAGTTCCAACAGTCACACAAAACTGAGGCGTACCAAAGTGGCCCCAGCTGTAACAGGGATGAAAATTGAGCACCCCAGGGGGACAGGGGTGCTTGTCGTGCCTTTTGGGGGTCACAATTTGTACATGTAGATTGGTAACAGGATGAGCACTTGCCCAGACTAGTGTCAAATCTTGTTGGGTGCGAGAGACAAATCCATTATTCAAGCTGCAATAAATGGAAAGTTCAGTAGTGAAACTCTTACTGGAACTACAATACTTGACCATGTAAACATTGATTTCCAAACTGGGACAAAATCACTCAACTCCCAATTCACCATTGCTCACTGGACTGATACATGTTAGTCCCAGTACCATCATTGTGCTGCCCAGTAGAGCAAGTATGGGTTTTTC
This sequence comes from Cladopsammia gracilis, assembly GCA_022457155.1. Lineage (NCBI taxonomy): Eukaryota > Metazoa > Cnidaria > Anthozoa > Scleractinia > Dendrophylliidae > Cladopsammia > Cladopsammia gracilis. The sequence continues at coordinate 364,892 of JAJGOT010000599.1, read as the reverse complement.
ATGGGTGTCCAGGTCTATAAAAAGCTATCATGTCACACACCACCACCCCCACCTGAGTAACCGAATTTCCCTATTTTCAGTATTTTGTGGTTGGAATGTCTATTTATCATGTTATACAATGTGATTTTTATGAACAATGTTGTCTAAAATGGATAATGGACAATGCTGTCTAAAATTTAGGAGGTAGGTACAGCACTGTAGGAGGAGGTATGAGGTAAATGATGTTTTCTTTTAATTTATAGCTTGTGGTGTAAAGGATGCCATAAGGAGTACAGTGCAGAGAGTGTTGAGTACCGGTACAGGATCAGTGTGGTGGCATCAGACAGAACACAGCCAGCACAAATCATGGTGTTTGGCAGCTGTTTGGACAGGTTCTTTGGAACATCTGCCACAATCTTTGCAAGGTTTGACTTGACCTCATTTACTGTTCGTAACGCCCTAGCTATTCACTTTATTTTAGCTTTAAGTGTTCATAACTCAAAACTGACTTGGTGAACCCCATTTTTTATTGTCAAATTTTGATTAGCATGCTAAGATGCAACTTTTGGCAAAGTTTAAAAAAATTCTGTAGGTGGGGTTCAGAGCCACCTTAAATTTTCACTAGTACTTTAGTCTATAAACAGATGTTGTGTTGTGCATGAAGTAAGCATGAAATAATTATGCATCCAATTGTTACAAAATTGTAACAAAAATATAGTCATTTAATTAATCTTGCAGTGTTAAAACTAATGAAATTTTACATTCTTAGTAAAAAAGAGATAATGCAACCAAATAATTCAATTTTAAATATTTACATACTAGCAAAAATGTTGCTATTAGAATCAAACCTAACAGAAAGTATATTCATGCAATGTAAGAACTATTTAATTACATTCTAATCAAAATAGAGAATGCAACTAAATAATCATCGAAACCGTCAATTTTAAATGTATTTCCTCGTAAAATAGCCGTCGTCCCTCAATTATTGATTGCCTCTCTCGGATAATAGCCACTCTTTGGTGGGATTAATATTTGAAATAATCACCTACCTCTTTTAATCGCCCCCATCCCCTTCCTTTCTTTCACATTCTCCCAGTCAAGTTAAAAATTGACTTGTATGGGGAAACAATTGTTACAGAAAAGTTAAAAAAGCACAGTTTTCATATTATTATATTTCTATAGATAGATACTTTAGATACTTTATTAGGCACAGAATTCATAAAGCTGACACTTATTTACAATGAAGCTGTGCATCTAAAGTTTATCCATACAAATTAATAATAGTAGAAATTAAGCTGAACAATAATGCTAATTACAAACAGGTGTAAACTTAAGACCCTTAAAATTAAAAACACTAAAATTTAATAGTAATTAACTAATTACAAATAAGTTATAATACATAATATTACTTAAATCTTAATGTGTCTGACCAATAGTTGGTATAAAATGACCTAGCTAACTGAACTAGAGCATTCCATAATAACATTTTTAGTCTTATACAGCTTAGCAGCCGAATTAAATTAAATTAAATTATTTATACAGGGTAACCACTTCAGTTATATAACTGCTATCAATGTGGGCCCTGTGAAATAATCAGTTAATTAATTAATAAAAATACTAAAACAGTAGAATGTTAAAAAATGCTAAAACATGCTAAAAGCTATGAGTTAAAAATCATTGCACCTTAGGCACCAGTAAAAGACCTGCAGTCAGACTTTGAAGTTATTTTATCATATGAACATTAGATTTATTTCTAGTATTATACGAATGTCGGAATTACGTGAAAATAAGTCACGGACTCCGAGATAAAATGGGCAGAAACTGTTTCGGTTTCACTATTAATAGTGAAATTTGTGTATTTTACTCTTTCCTATATTTCTTGGAGCACGGTTAAGCCAATTAGCACTTCCAGTGAGCAATATTTGAAATAATTGACCCCCTCGAGTTATTGCCTCTCCTCAAATAATCGCCCCCTTTATTAAAATAATTGCCGCCAGCTATTATTCAAGGAAATGCGGTATTTACATATAAAAATGTTGGTATTAAATTCAAGCCTTACCAAAAGTAATGTCATATGGCCATGGTGCGAAGGCCTATTTACATTTCTCATTAAAAAAGACAATGCAACTAAATAATCATTCAAACACTCAATAATACAGTTTGTATTGCACTAATTGCATAAAAATGTTCAAATGCGCATAACAATGATTAGATAATTACAAAACTGTTTCTAACACTTATTACAAAAAGAGTCACTAAAACAAGTTGCAAAATTGCCACCTTGACAAGCGCCCTATTATTGCATAATAAATTTGTGCTTGTCGCATATAAAAAATGTTGGTTATGTATTAAAATCACCCCTAACAAAAAAGCTGGAAAAAGTTGCAAAATATTTTGATCAGTATAAATCCATTTTGCTACTAAAGTAAGTTTGCATAAGACGCCATTTACATAATCATTTTTTATAAAAGCAGCTCACACAATACTTCCCCTGAGAAGCATTGTGTGACTCACAAATAATGACTGCAGTAAAGATAAGAATTGTTAGAGTTACCGTAGTTTATATTTGCTTACTGAATGTCATTAGCTGCTATTCAGGTTCTGAGGTCTCTTCAGTGTCTATATATTGTTAGAGTAATACCTTGTTTATATTTGCTTACTGAATGTCATTAGCTGCTATTCAGGTTCTGAGGTCTCTTCAGTGTCTATATATTGTTAGGGTTACCTTGTTTATATTTGCTTACTGAATGTTATTAGCTGCTATTCAGGTTCTGAGGTCTCTTCAGTGTCTGTATATTGTTAGAGTTACCTCAGTTTATATTTGCTTACTGAATGTCATTAGCTGCTATTCAGGTTCTGAGGTCTCTTCAGTGTCTGTATATTGTTAGAGTTACCTTAGTTTATATTTGCTTACTGAATGTCATTAGCTGCTATTCAGGTTCTGAGGTCTCTTCAGTGTCTATATATTGTTAGAGTTACCTGAGTTTATATTTGCTTACTGAATGTCATTAGCTGCTATTCAGCTTCTGAGGTCTCTTCAGTGTCTGTATATTGTTAGAGTTACCTTAGTTTATATTTGTTTACTGAGTGTCTTTAGCTGCTATGAGCTTCTCTTTACATTTTGCTGCTTATTTTAGTATATATATTTTTTTGGCTTTTTTATCAGAAACTAAAATACGCCCATCTGGTGTTGTGGTTATTCCTCTGGGGGCTTGTAACATATCAACAGTTTTTCCAGTAAAACAACCTTCCACTGTGAACTGGTCAACACGACCATTGGCTCCATTGCATACAAGAAGATTATAATGATTGCCACATTTTTCAAGACATAATCCCACAGGACCATTCAACTGTCCATCACCCTTGCCTGGTTCTCCTTTCTTGCACAAGAACTTTCCTGAATTGTCAAAAACTTTCAAACAATTGTTACCACAGTCTGATACAAAGAACCTGCCCTGGTGGTGAATACATGCAGTGGGACGGTCAAGTTTTCCTGGGCCACTGTCTCCAAATTTAAACACAGGTTTACCATCCTCAGATAACACCTGCACTCTACTGTTATTGAAATCAGGTACAATAACACGTCCTTCACCATCCATACAAAGGCTGACAGGATTCTGAAACTCGCCATCTCTTGTCCCTTTCTTCCCAAAGCTCTTCACAGAGTTTCCTGTGTTCACGTGAAATTGTTGAATGCGATGATTTAATTCTTCCACAACCAGAATGTTATCGTCATTTAGGTATGTGACGTCAATTGGACTGTTAAGCTGTCCAGCATTGTTTCCATAGCAACCCAGTTTTCTTACAAACTTTCCTTCCTTGTCAAATATCAGGATACAGTGTTTTCCATAGTCTGCTACAGCGATCAGTCCTTCACTGTTCACAGCAATCCCAAATGGATTTTGAAGCGTTTCTCCTTTTAACTCCAACTCTCCCACAACCTGAATGAGCCGTTCCTTCACCTGGACAGTGTAAGGACTGGTTGCAAGTTTCTTGTCGTTAATCTTTACTTTGATTTTAAAGGCACCTGGAACTTTAGGTGTAAACTTCACCAGGAAATCTCCATCTTCTTTTTCGCAAGTCGTTAAACTTCCGACTTTATCAGCGGGTTCCACGAGCACTTCAACATGGAATTTGTATTTCACTTCATTCACTTCATGGATTCTCGGACGGATCACAAACTCTGCTTCTACACCAGCTTGGAAATCGTGCGTCAGTGCTTCTACCACTGGTTCACTTGTCGCTATGCAACCGAGAATCAAATTCTCTTCTTCAGAAGTCGGTACAAACATCACGAAAGAATTGACCGGAAGTGCTGGGACTGGGGTGTTTTCAAGGTCTTCAAACCGCTGCTCCAGATTCGGTTTGCTCTGCATAATGTCCGAACTGGAGCTTCGTTTAACCAGGTTTTCGGTAAACTCGACTGCTTGGTTGATTTGCTTCAGCAAGGACTGCACTTGTGTCTTTGTAGAGTTTAACTTCTCCTCCCTCGAAACGCACGTGTTCTCGAGGGTAGTAATGATCTCGCGCTCGCGTTCTCGGATCTTCGCGATCATTTGATCTGCTGCTTGGGAAACTTCACGTTTAATAATAGTGAGTTTGGTTTTCAGCTCAAGCTCTGTTTCTTCAAATTGATGAATCGCTTCGCTGCAAACTTTGCTCTTTTCTTTTATTAACTCAGCTCTCGCCAGGATGTTAGCTTTCTCGCTGTCCGCTGCTTTATCCAATGGCTCCACTTCGTGGGTCTTGTGATCCGTGGCGATGCATATTTGGCAAACACAGGTTTTGCATTTCATACAAAAAAACCTCGTCACCTCTCGCTCGTGGTACTGCTGGGGGCAAAATGACTGCCTCTTCATCAGGGCTTCGTAGTCTTCAGCTTGAAACTGTTTGACTGGCGTCACCTTGTGTCCTTCGGTGAGCGCTGTGTTTCTAAACAGTTCATGTGCGTTTACACAGTCACTGCACATGAATTTAGCGCATTCGAAGCAGTAGCTTATCTCCGCGCTCTTTTTCTTACAAATGCCACAACTGATCTCATTTCCAATGCCGCTTTGTCGGACAGCGAGAAGACTAAGTAAACTGTTATGATGAAAACTGGTCGGCAGTTTATCAAAACGGTTTGCTTCGGGAAGACCGACTTCAGCCTGGCACTCCGGGCAGCGAAACTTTCCATTCCTTTGGCTGATCAGTGCGTGTTTCTTCAGGCATTCACAGCAGAATGTGTGCAGGCAGGTTATTGTCTTGGGATCGGTGAAATTATCCAGACAGATTGAACATGTAACGTGCTCTTTGAGGTTTTTCAACAGAAACTCCATCGTTTTTGCAGCTTGTTTAAAAGCGACTAAACACACCCATTCGACTTGTTTTAATTCCGAGAAACTTAAGTTATTTGTAGTATTACAATATCAGTTTGCATTTTACTGTAGGCAGCCAATCAGATTTTAGCAATCTATCTGTACCCTCTGACCTCAGCAGAGCGGAAGTTGTAAGAAGTTTCAAAAGGTCTCCTTGCATAGCTGTCAGGAATAATAATCTCAACTGAGCCAAAAACAAAACAAATCACACAGAGTTGCAGGTTTTCATACAATATTTTTTTGAATCCACAATTCGTCGATTAAATTAGTTCAGCTCAAGAAAAGGAATCAGTGTTTCTCAAAGCATCGAGCAAATCGAATTTCGCAACTCTTATCTCGTGTTTGATATGCAATGAAGCGTGATTAAAAAATATTCGCCTTGTCTTTGGTATATTTTACTTATAACTTGTCGATTTTAGAGCAATGAAAAGAATAAGTCGTTCACTACTGTACAAATACCTTATTAACCGATTTATAATACGAGTAGGCCCAAGGATTGTCGCGCAGGCAATCATGCGAGAGAGCGTGTAAATTGTCTCCCACCCCCGCGCTTTGCGCCCGAGGGGGAGACTCCCATATAACAGTGACGGGGGTTCTCGTCTAAGATCTTCGAAAAACACTCTAAAAGGTACAGTGAAACCCCGTTAATACTGACTCGTCCCCAGTTGTCTTTCTAGCGAGACGCGGGAGACGCGCGTGGGGGATAGACGCGGAACGAGAAAAGCGCGACCGAAGGGGGTGATGGGAAGAAGGAAAAGGAAAGGGAAAGTCTCCCCTCTTTCCTCCTTCCCATCACACCTCGCGCTTCCCTCGGCCGCGCTCCTCTCGTGAATTGAGAGACAACTGGGGACGAGTCAGACTCTTATCTCGTGTTTGATATGCATTCAAACGTGAACTCATCGCCTAGTATTTGATATATTACACATAACTTGTCGATTTTAGAGAAAAAAACAAAGAATAAGTTGTTCACTACTATAAAGTCATAAGAATTATACTTTATTAACCGATTTATAATACGAGTAGGCCCTCATATTTCTCTTAGGAATAGACGCGCAGGCAACCCCGCGAGAGAGCGTGTAAATCGTCTCCCACCAGCGTGCGTCGCGCCCGAGGTTGGGGGAACTCCCGCATGAAAATAGCGAGGATGCTCGTCTGAAATTTTTGAAAAACCCCCTAAAAGTTACCAGAATCTCGTTTGATAGGCGTGGCTCAATTGTTTTTTATCTTCCCATTCTAAAACAATACAAGTCGTATTCTGTCATTTTTTTTTTTCGGCTCAAAAAAAGGTACCGCAATAATTCTAACCGTGGCCAAATTTTGTCAACTAAAAGGTACATGGGGGGTCCTCCCGGCGCGTTGCGTCAAGTTTTGCCAGCGCTCGCTTGCGAGATCTACCTTCTCGTAATGTGTAACCGTTTAACCCCAATACCAACATGCAAATATTCTCCTTACCGGTCTTCATACATTCTCATCAAACTTGATGGCAGAAGGCATTTTATGATCCGTAAGGCAATTCACCCTTGTTGATCATTTTCTTAATTCTCATGATCTGAACGTTTGATTATGTAGTGGTGTTGTAATGAGAAATAAGTTGGTGATCACCATTGGGATTTTTAGTAGAAGTAAAAAGTCCGATTATAAATAACCCATTAGCGTTGAGGGTTAATTTTCTGGGAACGCCTATTTTTGATGGGGGTGGGTGGGAGGTATATATCATTGGAAGGAATTTTGCGTTTCAAACTCTGGGGTTCGGCTGATAATTGGATGGCATTTGCATCTGAATGTTTTCAAATGACAGTTTAAACTCTCATAGTATATATGTAACAAGAAACTTTATTGAGTCAGATCACAACGTTTTATTTTAAAATGCAAGGATACCAAAACAAAGTTAAAGTCAAAAGAAGAAACGCTTTTTTGCGTTATTAGATATGGTAAAAAAAAACAATAATTGCGAAACATATAGTTGAAACATTCACGATTTTTTTTGGCAATAATCTGAACCACTTATTATTATTATTATTATTATTATTATTATTATTAATAATCTGAACCACTTATTATTATTTGCTGTACTCAATGCGTACACAAAGCAAACTAAGGAAACATCATTCAGGTACAAATTTCTCATGTTATTATTTTATATGGAAGCTGCTGTTTGGTAAAGGCTTTTCTGTTCTTTTTTCTATTTTTGATCACAGCGGTCAAGTTTCATCGCAGAACAAAGGCATCAACAGCAATAACTCAAACTCGCTTCGTTTAACTCAGTTCACGACTCCAGCACGGGTTCGAGTTTTCAAGAAACTTGACGACTGCAAAGAGCTGCAAGCGGCTTGTTACGAATGGACAGAGTACGATGACTTGCCTTCTTCAGAGGATCTCAGTGCATTTCTAGCTGATTTGAAAATGGACGCTGTTAATAAAGAGGATGGACAAACTCTGCCAAACCTGTTCACGACTCCAGCAGGGGTTCGAGTTTTCAAGAAACTTGACGACTGCAAAGAGCTGCAAGCGGCTTGTTACGAATGGACAGAGTACGATGACTTGCCTTCTTCAGAGGATCTCAGTGCATTTCTAGCTGATTTGGAAATGGACGCTGTAAATAAATAGAATGGACAAACTGCCAAACTTGTACAACGAAAAATGTTGCAATCATTACGGTGGCCAATTGAACTTATCAACTCAGTTAAAAAACGTCATCTTTTGAATCTCTTTACGGTGGACAATTGAAGTTATCAACTCAGTTAATAAACGTCATCTTTTCAATCTCTTTACGGTGGACAATTGAACTTATCAACTCAGTTAATAAACGTCATCTTTTCAATCTCTTTACGGTGGCCAATTGAACTTATCAACTCAGTTAATAAACGTCATCTTTTGAATCTCTTTACGGTGGACAATTGAACTTATCAACTCAGTTAATAAACGTCATCTTTTCAATCTCTTTACGGTGGCCAATTGAACTTATCAACTCAGTTAATAAACGTCATCTTTTCAATCTCTTTACGGTGGACAATTGAACTTATCAACTCAGTTAATAAACGTCATCTTTTCAATCTCTTTACGGTGGCCAATTGAACTTATCAACTCGGTTAATAAACGTCATCTTTTCAATCTCTTTACGGTGGCCAATTGAACTTATCAACTCAGTTAATAAACTCATCAACTTACCGTTGATGACCGTTACCTCTGCGCATTGACAATACCACAACAAACGGCAAAAACGTAAATAAAAACCAGTGGGAAACATACGAACGGTGCCGATGCCAAATGCGGGAAAACATCTGACTCGTCCCCAGTCTTCTCACTTACCATAACGCAGAAGACGCGCGCGGGATAGACGAGAAACAAGAGAAGCGCGATCAAGGACATCGCACGGGGTAATGGGCAGGAGAAAAGGGAGAGACCCTCTCATTCCTCCCCATCACCCCTCGCTCCCCTTGTTAATTGAGAGACGACTGGGAATGAGTCAGGCGACATGCAAATAGCCAAAGCATTAGCTTGCGTAACAGGCAGTTTGTTGGCGCGCGCGATGTGGAATTTGCGAGCGGCGAAGTCGCAATAGGAATTGAGAGGAGAAGGAAAACTTTCTTCCCTCGCGGCTTCGCTGGGGCGCGAATTCAGAATCGCGCGCGCCAACAAAAAAACCGCCAGCTACGCAGGCTAGCCAAGCGTTAGAAAATAGATCAAGCTACGAAAAATATGCATACAACTGGCAAAAAGCGCAACAGAGCATAAGTATATTAACACTCTCTATTGACCTCCCTTCTTTTGACCCTTTTGTTGGCAAACCTTCAGCTGAACCATTAAACATACATTGATAACGGGTGATGTCCTATTTTTACTTATCAACTGAGTTGATAAGTTCAATTGTACACCGTAAACAGATTCAAAAGATGACGTTTATTAACTGAGTTGATAAGTTCAATTGTCCACCGTAAACAGATTCAAAAGATGACGTTTATTAACTGAGTTGATAAGTTCAATTGTCCACCGTAAAGAGATTCAAAAGATGACATTTCTTAACTGAGTTGATAAGTTCAATTGTCCACCGTAAAGAGATTCAAAAGATGACGTTTATTAACTTAGTTGATAAGTTCAATTGGCCACCGTAAAGAGATTGAAAAGATGACGTTTATTAACTGAGTTGATAAGTCCAAGCGCTCTTGACTGAAACGGAAAAAACGAGAGAGGCAAATAATGATTATTAAGTGTAAAAAAGGAAAACTGAAATCCCACTCCGGATTGAACCTGTGACCTCAGCTAGGCTTAGGTTTGCTTAATAAATAATGGAAAATGTTGATGTCGAAAAGTGCCGAAAATTTGAAAGTTTTCAGACGTTTCGTGCTTAGCCCTTCTTCAGTGAAATGTCAATTTTAGAACGGTTGATGATTGCTGAAACTGGACGTGCTCTTAGGGACCGGTCATTATTTACTGGGGGGGGGGGGGGGGCACTATATTTGGGGGGAGGGTCACTATTTTTTTTTGAGCTCCACTTTGGGGAGGGCCATTTTTTAAAAAAAATCATTGAGGGGAGGGCTACGAGTTATTGAGATTATAAGTATTTACCACCAGTCTCTGAACTCAGAGTTCTCTTGATTTGGGTCACTTTACTCTGTGGATTTTAATTTGTCACTGGTTGCAGCATAAAAAGTGAAATACGGGCCTATATAATAAATGTGTACATGTATTATAAATAAAAAAGGTCTTTATTAAATGCATAACTTGTTGTTATTTTATCGACGGTTTATTCTTGAAACTGTATTCTGTAACTTATTTCTACACGTGTTCGCTAGATTAAATGTCAATACTCGTTCTACACTCGATATTCTTCAACTATTTTACCGAACGTTTCGATAATCCGTACTCTAAACAGTGTCAATGATCAAAACTCCTTCCATACATGATCACTTAAACATCACCTTTCGGTTCTCAATAATTCTTCACTCTCTTCGGTCACGTGAGATGATTTTTCCCGCCACGTGTAATTATGACATAATTTATTTCTTACATAACTGTTCAAAGAGACACTTAATATTTGTGTCGGTTTCTTACATGATTCATTTGCTGTACGAAGTTTGTACAAATTTAAAAATACAACTCACGAGAAGATGTCATGATCAGTAGCAGCTAAAAACTGCAAATTAAAAGTTCCATGTCTGACTTGCGCACGTGCACTGCACATTGATTATAACTGATGATACCTAATAATATGCTCTACTTTTTGAACAGAAACAATATTTTCTTCAAGAATAAAAGTAATATAGAAAACTTCTGACAGTTAGTCTGACACATGATCTAGGTATGGTGTGCAAGTTGGGGAATTATCCTAGTATGGGCTATAATCGTCATCTGAACTATTCTCCTGCACTGGACTGATTCGACTGGCCGCTTCAAAAACACTGCAGTCATCGTATCCGTCGTCATCACCATCATCATCATGATCATCATAATTCAGATCATCATCATCTTCATTGTCGTCGCCGTGATAAGTACTGGTACTGGTTGCAGTATTGCCTCCATTTTTGCCTAGTAGGCTGGAGAGGTAGTCCCTTGCGTCACTGCTAAGCCGAGTTGTATCATGTTGGCATACCAATAACTCCAACCATTTCTTCTCTCTTTTGTTTAATTTGAAAACAATCTCTTTTACTATATGACTTTTTTCACAGCGAGAGTCCTCGTCTAATCCAGGGGCGATCTTTTTCATAACTTCTGATGTCCTCTGAGAGGTACGCATAGCCTTACGTTTTGCCGCACGGTGTTTGTTCTGTTTTTTTTTTATTTATTCTCTTGAAGGCTCCAAAATCTACCTGAAAGAGATTCGAGGCCTTTCTTCCAACTCTTCCAAGGTCCTTTGATCTTGTGGAAACCAGCTTCTCTTTTAACTGGCGCAGCTCAGAAATTATGTCCTCGTCAAACTTGTGTGACGTTCTTCAGCCAGCTTTAATTTTCCCGTTTGCAGGAATTGAGGACTGTAGATCACTCTTCACTTTGTCTTCAATTCCTTGTACAAAGTTTTCGACCTGTTCCATTTGATTTAAGTTCATTTTTATAATGCTGGAATCATGAGGCTTTAATGTGTGGTTCTCCCTCAGTAAGTAACCAGCTGTGGAGGGGTTTTCTGTTTTCTCCAGTTGCTGCCGTGTTTTCCTCTTCACCTTCTCAACTTCGTGGCGTACCATGTACTGGCGCCTCGCCTCCTTGTGGAACTCTTCCGAAAACCTTTTTTTTGGATACAGCCAAAAAGGAGACATTTTCAACGAAAAAGGATTCATACACTTGGTTGTAGAAGTGGTTCATTGGTGTTCGTGGATTTGGAATCCAACCAAGCGCCTTGTCTCTCCGTATTTGTAGCCCAGATGAGCTTGTTTCCGTACCAGTCACTACCTCATTCACAGGGGAATTGTTTCCTTGTCTGTATGCTTTAAGGTGATTCCCTGGTTTTGCACTGCGCATCCCTACTGCGCATAAACATTGCGACATCAGATTGAAAAAAATGGCGGCTTTTGTGAGGAAAGCCGGCCTTTCCCACGATAGAAAAGGACTCTGAGCGCTAGCGCAAAATCGAGCACGGTGACCCCTATTTTATACTGCATAAATTCAATCAGGACAGTGTTCCCAACGCAAATTTAAAAAGTGAGCAAAAATCTATGATCAGATTTTGCACAGTTTATAGAAATCCTACGAAGAAAGCCATTTTGGGTAGAGGACCGCACACCAAGCAACCGTCTACTGTTCGAGTGTTCAGTAAATTTGAAGCTTTTTGGACACGTTTTCTATGATACAGACGATTATACATATGTATAAAGTCAACTTATACGCGAAATATCAATATGCAGTGGAAATATTGAGCATATTAGCTTCACGCGGTTATTGCCTGAAAATGCCTTTAAACACTGTATTCGTCAGCAGTATACCACTAAAACGAGGACGGTGACCCCTCATTTTTGTTGCAATTTTGGAACCTTCATGACTTGTTCAATATTTGTGCCAAGTTTCATTTCAAATCTGTGACAGATTCTTTTTCCAGGGAATTACCTTAAGAAGCCTTTCTGCTTCAAAGACGCTCATCGCTTTTTTTAGAGTAAAAAATTAAGAATGATCAATATGTTAAATTAGACAATGACAGCGAGGATAACGACAATAGTGGTTATGACGACGACGACGACGATGATGATGACGACGACGACAATGACGACAGCGGTGGCAGCGTTAGCGATGCTATCAATGAAGGCAGCAATGATGACAACAGCGAAGAAGTGCAAATAAGTGACATTCTGTGCACTGCCAAATCTGGTAGAACATGCAGGACATGGAAAGGACGATATCTTTATTATTGATTCTTTTAAACAAGGTTGATATCTGACTATAGGAAAAGCTGAGAGTTATTTATAATCCACTGTTTTACTGTTTTGCCGTTGGGGAGGGTCACAATTTTTTTATTTGAGTTTTTGGAGGGTCAATATTTTTTAAACCCTTTATGGGGGTGGGCCACAACTTCTTGGCCAAACTTTTTCTCAGTTTAGTGGCCCTCCCCCCCCCCCCCCCCCCCCAATAAATAATAACCGGTCCCTTAGGGAACGCTTTGCCGAACACCTCTACAGCATTGAAAAAAAACTTGCTTGGTTAACGTTTATCCGTTGCACAACACTTCCATGCAAACGGCCACTCTCTGCATGATGCATGATGCAGCTAGCAAAGAAAGAGGCATGAGACGCCACTCGTTTTCATTCCGTTTTAGAATTGACATTTCATTGAAGAAGGGCTAAGTCCGAAACGTTTGAAAACTTTCAAATTTTCGGCACTTTGCAACATTAACATTTTCCATTATTTATTGTGTCACAAGTGCCACGCAGTTTTTTTGAACTTTTTCGTTCAACTATTTAGGCTTAAACATAGCCTACCGTACCAGAGAACCACCTAGCTTTTCGGGTTGTTTAGGCCTAAATTTAACTATAAAGAGCAGTTTTCAGTTGAGTGTCGAAAGTAATTTCGCAATTGATTTGGTTTTGCATTGCTACGGTTTGTGATTGGCTAAAAAAATCCCGCGCCACTTTCTTGACCAATCAGAAGTAAAACCAAAACCAATCGTGACTTGCTCGTACGCGTTTTCCCGCGCTTGGCGCCGACTACATGTATTTGCTTCGAGTTGTGATTGGTTCATTGGATTGTGTGCGTCTGCTGTGATTGGTTAGAGTGATTATTGTGGGTTTGGTTTTACGACACTCAATGGAAAACTGCTCTAAACTGATAACCCCAACCTCAACTGAAAGCTAACCAGTTACTCCGTTGCCAATAGCGAGGCTAATCCGGCAATGGAGCAGCCAGCGGTCGCTGAATGAATTAATGCAAATAAATTAAATTAAGTTAGGTCAAATTAATTTAAAAAATTTCCAAAAAGTAAAAGAGTAGGAGATACTTCACGGATGAATTCTGAATATGATGCAGCTTTGCAGTCTCAATAAGGTGTTCCAGGTGGTTTAGGCGGATGGGATCTAATGCTTACCCAATATTATTACTAACAGGTTAGGTTCCCACTGAAAACTCTCTTGTGACGTCGCTCCCATGTCAAAGAGATCTTTAAAATATAAGCTAGTAGAAGGTCTAGTGCAAAACGTTTCCACGAAGGACTCATTTTTACAAATGAGATCTAAAAAGAAACAAGCTATCCACCACCAGCAAAACGGTGTTTCGTCGGGCTCTCTAAAGAACTACAAAAGACTGGGGCCTACTTGATCTATTCAGTGATCTGATTGGCTAATGACAAATCGGCGCCATTTTGGATTCTCAAAGTTATTGTTGTTGGTTGCATTGAAGACTGATTGAAGGAAACACGAAGTGTGTTCGTTTTGGCCACAGTTTTGTCGATAAGGGACACTTTTTTCGATCATAGTTGTACCCGTTGTCATAAGAAAGTTCATGCTCGAGATGATGAAGAAAAGATGTGAGTATAACTCAGAAATATGCACGCTTGTCTCTGCAGTGTTTATTGTTCCTCGGTAACTAAATTATCAAATTATGAACCCTGTTTTTTTTTAAATAAAAGCTACCAATAATTTTTCTGGAATACAATACAGAGGATCTCCTATACTCCTTTGGAAAATCTAGTCACGTAAAAACAAAAACATCGAACCTTTGACGCGTAATGCACCTATCGTCACCAGGGGGGGGGGGGGGGGGGGTAGGGGTTTTGACATTACTTGATGTCCCCAGTGTAGGGAATTTGAGTGTAATTATTGGAATGCCACAGAAACAGATATCCTGGGGACTTGATTTTGACATTCATTTGTTGCCCAGGGATAGGGAATTGATTCTGACGTCCCTCAAAATGTCAAAATCCCCTGGGTATGTTCACCCCTGGGACACCCCCGGGGAAACCCCTGGAACATGCGGGGAATAGTACAGTTTTGACAATTTTTTTTGCCCTGCGGGATAGGGACATTGTTTAGTTTTGGAAACGAATAAGCCAGACCCCCGGGATGCACACCTGGGATTTGCACATACAAAAACTAAAGATAAAAACAAATTGCTTCCTTGTCCAAGGGGCACATTGGTGAAGCCTACTATCACAGAATGGTAGCCTGCGTAGCTGGCGGTTTTTTTGTTGGCGCGCGCGATAATCCGCAAGTTTCGAGCACGCGCAAAAAAAAAACGCCAGCCATGCAGGCTACAGAATGGTGGCAAGAGATGTTGTGTACCAGATGCCCTGCAGGTATTTAAGTCTAAAAATGTAATAGCTTTGATAACCAGGTATTCTTGAGACCTTTGAAAACATAGAAAGGGATGGGTCATGAGATTTGTAATGATGTCCTTAGTTGCTGAGGCAAAACGATCACTTTTCTCAAACATAAAATTCCAGTTGTTGAACAATTTGTGTCACTTGAATGGGAATATATTGAATAACAATATACAACTACTGATGATAATACATGTACATATGAGTGAAAGCTGTGTTTCATGCAATGAACTAATGACCTGATCCGTTGCAAAGAAACCTGAAAAACAAAGCCTTGCGACTACCGGTGCAGTGCCTTCAGTTATCCACTGAGCCATCAGGCCAATTGGTCAGCTGATTTTTTATTCTCAGGTTCATGTTGAAGTGTGATAAGGACTGGGGCCAAGCTGTCACATTTGGTACCATGGACGCTGCATCAAGATTAGTGCAAGGAGAGCAAAAAAAAAAAAAAAATAGACAAATTTGTCTGTTGTTACTGCACATATACAGTGAAAATAAAGGTATGCTGGCTTCTTGGCCCCTGGGAGAGGGGTATTTGGTGTGAATTTTATGCCCTACACCCTGGGGATTTAGCAAGCCAATGATAATATTGCATAAGTTGCATAATGACAAAAATGTGATTTATCATTTAATGAAACCAGGTTCAAAGTGACCACAGCACAGGAAACAAAGATGTACATATCCCATAACACTAAAATAACCCGAAATGATTCATAAATCACATTTTTCAGCACTTGTTGTGCATGTCATTGCGTCAATAGAAAATTCCATTCACAAATAGTTTTAAGATCTTGAAATTAGATTTTACCAATCCCAATTTAGAAGAGTGAGCCTCAACCACAATAGTGCCTATTGTGTTATACCTTGTTCTACTAAGAGTTCCAACAGTCACACAAAACTGAGGCATTCCAAAGTGGCCCCTGCTGTAACAAGGATGAAAATTTAGCACCCCAGGGGGACAGGGGTGCTCGTCGTGCCTTTTGGGGGTCACAATTTGTACATGTAGATTGGTAACAGGATGAGCACTTGCCCAGACTAGTGTCAAATCTTCTTGGGTGTGAGAGACAAATCCATTATACAAGCTGCAATAAATGGAAAGTTCAGTAGTGAAACTCTTACTGGAACTACAATACTTGACCATGTAAACATTGATTTCCAAACTGGGACAAAATCACTCAACTCCCAATTCAACATTGCTCACTGGACTGATACATGTAAGTCCCAGTATCATCATTGTGCTGCCCAGTAGAGCAAGTATGGGTTTTCCATGGGTGTCCAGGACTATAAAAAGCTATCATGTCACACACCACCACCCCCACCTCACTCAGTGAGTAACTGAATCTCCCTATTTTCAGTATTTTGTGGTTGGAATGTCTATTTATCATGTTATACAATGTGATTTTTATGAACAATGTTTCCAGCAGTGCTGTCTAAAATTTAGGAGGTAGGTACAGCACTGTAGGAGGAGGTCGGAGGAAAATGATTTTTTCTTTTAATTTTATAGCTTGTGGTGTGAAGGATGCCATAAGGAGTACAGTGCAGAGAGTGTTGAGTACCAGTACAGGATCGGTGTGGTGGCATCATACACAACACAGCCGGCACAAATCATGGTGTTTGGTAGTTGTTTGGTCAGTTTCTTTGGAACATCTGCCACAATCTTTGCAAGGTTTGACTTGACCTCATTTACTGTTCCTTACAGCCTAGCTATTCACTTTATTTTAGCTTTAAGTGTTCATAACTCAAAAATGACTTGGTGAACCCCATTTTTATCTCCTGTAAGTTAATGTTTAACTTACAGGAGTTTATGTGGGCTAACATGCATTCTTTATGCATTTTTGTTAGCAAAAAATGCGTTAGATACTATTAATAGACTTTTTAGTGAATTTGTGGGGACATTCCTGTTGCATTTTTGTTAGCACATTACTGTTCTATCTGTCATCAGTCCTACGTCACTACGGAATACCATGAGACGCACGCGCGCTAACTTATTGAGCCATTGTAAGCTCGCTTGCGGAGCCGAAACGACGGATACTTAATGTCGTGAGTATTTACAATCTGAATAGAGATCACTAACTATATTGGTTGCTACTTTTCTTTTTTCTCTTTAGCAATCTACATCCAAAAATTGTGCCGTAACCTCTTTATTGCTCATCATGTCAGCTAAAAACGATAAACTTGAGGCTAGCCACCAAACTGGTGCGTCAGACAGCCAACCTGGCAATAATTCTCACCCTGCTGAAGCAGGTCGGTCTACAAGCCAACCTGGCGAAAACCTAGCGCAAACACTTTCAGAAATAAACGTAAATATGGGCACAATGGCCTCCTTCTTAAAAACGATTGTTGAGCGCCAAAACACACGGATCTCCTTGAGGGATCGAACTCTAATGAGGTCCAAGCTTCATCTAAAACAACTGAGCCCGAAGAAGACCACGAGCTTCTCAAATCTTTCGAGGCTGACCTCATTGATGATAGAAATATTGGCACCAAAATAATCAAAGCTTGGCTAACATAGCGTCCAAATGGTGGGGCATCACCTTTCCCAACGATAAGCTCAAAGCACTACTGGCTAAACACGCCAAACCTGAAAATTGCGCCGACATATCCACCGTAAGAGTCAACCCAGAAATTTGGGATCAAATGAATAATTCTAAGCGCAAAGCCGACCTGTGAGTCATTTTAAAAGCAAGTGATCGATTAGTGGACCAGAAACCGAACACAGATAAAGAAACACTGGCCGCTAATATCGACGCCATTGTTCTAATAGGACACACTGTCGGGGAGCTTTCCCGCTTACGCCGAGAGCAGATTAAACCGGCCCTTAAAGCTGAATTTCATTCGCTTTGCACCCAGGCAAATGAGTCGGCCAGTCGTTCAGATTTGCTATTTGGGGCCGACTTAGCCAAACAAGTGCGTGATGCTAAAGATACGAACAACCTTGGGAAAGCCATAGGCGCAGGCAAATCTGGCGCGACACGTTTTTCCCGCCCATACAATTCCCATTATGATAACAAGCACAGGGCACAAAAGAATTTTGGCAAACACTCCAGGCCTGTAGAAAGCAAGCCGTAATTTTAGGGAAGGACCAGAAAAAACCACCTCCAAGAACCGAACTGAGAGGACATAATACAATCTCTGAAAAACATTAAAAAATCGGTACGTGACCTAAAGGAATATTTGGAGTCTCTGGCGGCAAATCACCTCTGATAACGAAATTCTGACATCTGTCAGAGGTGCAACGCTTGAGTTGGACACGAGGCCATTTAACACTACACGCCCACAATCTATTTTCCCCGGGCTATTTTCTCTGTTGAAGAATGTGCCATTATTGACAATGAAGTAGCAAAACTACTATCTAGAAGTATTATTGAAACAACTAATCATGATTCTTATGAAGTGTTTTTCCCCATCTTCATTATACCTAAGAAAGACGGGGGCCACAGACTCATTCTAAATCTCAAGGGACTAAACCAATTTGTCACTTATCACCATTTTTATAATGGAAACGCTCCAGTCAATAGGTGGGTTCATACTAGCGTAGTAAATTAAGTAAGCAAAGACCTCAAGTATACTTTAGATCACGTATGTTTACTTACATTGATAAGCGTTCATATTTAAAATTCTGAGTATACTTCAAGTGACAGAGCCGTCAATCAAATTACACGCCAAGTATATTCGAGCATGTGCATGAGTGCGGCAAAGATGTTAACATTTATTTTACATCCTCGAAAGTTCAAAATTACTTTTCTTATTTGGCTTTTATTTTTCCTGCTGCAACGACAGCGGGCTTTGCTACTTCACCAAGCTTATCACTTTCTCGTTGTGGAAGAAGAATTTAGAACAAGACAAAGAAATCGACGCCGGTTTATGTTGACGCTTTTCAGTCAAATGAGTCAAAACACGCAACGAAGAAGAAGAGCTTGGGTTTGGCCACGTCCACAAAACTGGCTCCGTAGTTTGTTGGCAAATCCAGCGCTAAATTTTCTTTGGAAAGAACATTTTAGAGTGACACGCGAATCTCCGTGGTCTAAGTAGTCGTCATCGCGGTCCAACACGCGAAAGTTGGCTCGAAGAAGTGACTGAAGTCAGGGTTGTCCGTTTTCTTTGTCGTTCGTGAAAGCAAGGCGTCAAGCAAGCAAGCAAGCAGATCGAAATGATGTGCGTCTTGCGTGTTCTGATATCCCATCGAAAAACGCATTTGATTGACATTCCATTTTCTTGAAATTGTTTTGATAGTGCGTAAGTTCGCGGGTATAAAGGATGGTTGAAATTGAAAAAGATGTGTTGCCACGGCTACAAAGTAGGCTACTTAAGTTGAAATTCCACCCGTTCACATCTGAAGTGAGATTCAAGTATACATGAAGTCTACTTACTACGCTAGTATCCGATTAGTCGAAAAGAATTGCTATATGGCCTCGCTTGACCTCAAGGACGCTTATTATACGGTTGGCGTGAATCCCTCGCACAGAAAATACCTAAGTTTCATATGGAAAAATAAAATGTATCAGTTCACGTGCCTACCTAACAGGTTATCCTCTTGTCCCAGAAAACTTTTTTCGCATCACGATTAAATAATCAATTTCCTCAATACGAAGACACCTTGAGCCCATAGAACTAGTTGCTTACAAACAGGATGAAAACGAAACAGCCTATGCGTAGTTTCGCACATAAAGCGTTATCTGCATATCACTAAGGAGCTCAGGCCGGGGACACAACTCTCAACTTCTTATTGGTTTTATCAAACCACATAATCCGATCTCTAATAGGAAAATGGGTCAAGTCCATACTTGACAATGCGCGAAATTCTCCGGAAATAGCGCTAGACCCGCAGCGACTTCCTATGGAACGAAAACTCCCTGGTCTTTACCTTCCAAGAAATACTTTTAAAAGGCCGGCGGCTGGTCTAATGCGCAAACATTTGCTGCCTACTATAATAAGCCTATAGAGAGCAACTTTGGTGCAAGCATTTTAGAACATTTTCAGGGTACTCCTCCTAGTTTTATATCTGTTACCCGTAAGTTTGTTCGATAGAAGATACCTCTCGCATGCATGTAACGTAACGCGTTGTATATTACACATATGGCCATCTGTGATCAAATAAAGCTGTTACCGTTTATACGATTGTACAGCTACTTCTTCGTGTTTCCAGGGCTTTCAAATCTCATGTAACTCCGTAGTGACTCGGACTGATGTCGAGGTAGAATTCAAAAATTACACGAGACTTAAGGTTACAGTGTACCTTCAGATCGAAAATTTATTGAAAATTTTTTTTTGGCGTTAAAATAAAGTTTACAGAATGAACTTTCATCCAAAAAAAAATTATCGAAAAATAGTGAAAATTGACGGAGAAATGACGGTATAACTTATGTGGGCGGAGTTTCTTTATTAAGCGATATGTTTTTTTAAGCGCCGTTTTCTCAAAGTTAATTTTTCGCTTGTTGGGGACACTTTAAAGAGCTACAACTCAAAGGGAATTTGTTCGATTTTCCTTAAATTTGGACAGAAGCTAGGCTAACATATAATCAACAAAAACGTGTCGGCGAATTTCTTAATTCCGAAAACTTTTTCGTCAAGAGCCATTTCCGTGCGATCATTCCAATTTTTTTTCTCCCCTTTTCGAAAATATTCTGTAACTTTTCACTGCAATTAAATATGGGAAATCGCCGACACGTTTTTTTAGCGCTTCGTGTTCGGAAACTCGAGAACAAATCAAATTAGCAAAATATAATAATCGCTTTGAGTTATAGCGTTTTAAAGCTGATTCGGACGTTCGAATTTAGACGTCGTAAAAAATTCGACAATTCATTTTATTAGCAAATGGTTTCCATATTTAGATAGCCAGCTCTATAAGCTTTAATTTGATATCTGGGTTTAGGTATATTAAGTGTAATCTTAAGACGCTAGAGCTGTTATGCTGAAGACACCCCCGAAGGTACACTGTAACCTTAAGCTTACCTAAGTGGATGTTTGATTGGAATTCTTCCTCGTCATCAGTCAGGAACGAAGGAGTTACATGCCCAGCTCCAGCCCTTGCGGTAATCCTTAGTTCCTTTTTTGTCCACTTGAAGGTACTGCTTCCAAGATACGTGTAGCTTTCATTTGAATGGTAAAACTTCGGGCTCGAAACTTTAGGACATCAAGAAAACTGAACTCGAGGTCATCGGGATGGGTTAACTTGTCCACTCGCGCGCAGACATCACAAATGTCACGCCTCGATTTGGGAAGCGATAATATTAAAAAGATAAAATTCTCGTTTCGTAAGAAATAGCCAAGTAAGAGATAAGAGATAGCCAAGTAGTGAACAGTCAGGACGATACAGGTATATTAAAGATTATTGCTCTTTATTTGAAGTATTTTGAAAGGTTTAAATAAACTATTTAGTTGCCTTTCATGCATGATCAGTTTGCGTTACAAATTCTCGGCGCATAGTACAGTCAAACCTGTATATAACGGTCACCCTTAGGAAATGGCCAGGTGACCGTTATATACATGGTGACCGCTATATACAGGTTTCCTTTAAACTCTACTGGAAGTTAATGAGTAACGTTTTTATGGCAATAACAATTAACAGCAACGTCCAAAATACGAAAAAGGCCTCTTAAATGTGCGTGGTTATAAAAAGTGACAGGCTTAGCACAAATCCTGCTCGTCACTAAAAGCATTTTAGGCCAGCTTTAGAATAGGTCTACCCCAAGTAATTGCCTGACACATTTTTCTTTTAAGATCAAAATAAAGATATATTAAACAGGCCTGTTGTTCTAAACGTCGTCGATTCTTTGATTTTAGAAAAAATCTTTAGCTGTGATACGGTTAGGAGGAATTTACGCTTTCCAGAGCCGTTTAGAATACAGTAATTAGTTGTATGCCGTTGTTTGTTTGCTAGCTCTTGGCATATTACAATGGAATTTGTTTTGGCTCACTTTTAAGTAATGATTCGCATAAGAAGGAAAGTGCTAACGGCAATGCACGATGGAATGTCAACTTTTTTCATTGTTACAACTGGTGATCTGATTGGTCTACTAAGACCGCTAAAAAGTTAGGTTTCAAGGTGCATTTTGTTTGATTTTTTAAAGGGTTCATGTAATTTAAGACCCAATCGCAAAACATGCAAATTTTTAAAGAAATTGTATTTGAGGAACTTCATCAAAGAAGCAAAATTATTAGCTATTGTCTTCTGCTATTTTGATTAGTTAAGCACGAACATTTCCCAAAATTTATCTGACGCAAATGGATATTCTTTATTTTTATACTGAAATATAATTATAAACCATTAGCTCCTCCCCTATTCTTGAAATCAAAGACATTCTATGTGAGAAAGAGCCAATGCCACAGAACAATGAAGTTTACTGTAGTTCTTATGTGGAGCGTTACTTAAAGTGTTGCAAGATCAGTAGTAGCCGCGTAAGTATAGGAATAAGTCGTTGCTTAGAACAGTTCATTGCTCAGTCCTTAATGTGGGCGAAGATGAGCGCAAGTCTGCGGTTAGCATAACTTGCGAGATAGTGTTTTTTCATCACGGCTAAAAAAGTCTAAGATCCAAGTCTTTTGTGATAGTCATGGCCTATATTGGAATGATGGCATCTTGCAGATGAGCTGTTGAATAAGGCTTGTCACGTTTCGCTATTAGTTTGATCGTAATCCAATTTGGTGACCGTTATATACAGGTAAAAAATAATGAAATTGTGGATTCGCGAAGTCTAAAGGGTGACCGCGTCCATTATATACAGGTAAACTTTACATTAAATATAAGGCACGATTTTTGGGAAGTTGTTCGGTGACCGTTATATACAAGGTGACCGCTATATACAGGGCCGTTATATACAGGTTTGACTGTAGTCGAACAGCCTCCTCCTCTTACAGCGCCACTATATCGCTTCCTCTAGCGGACATCCTCAAGGCTGGGGGATGGTCTAACGCTCGAACATTTGCTGAACACTAATAAGTCCATCAGTGCCAACCTCAGACAAACCCTATTAAATCATTTTGACTCCGGTGTTCAGGTTGACTAGCCTGAAAACTCAAAGTCGCAAAAAGCCCAATAATCCTTTTAAAAGACTGTTGAAACAGCGTGTATTACCCTGTGCGCTTTTCAAAATTCGCAAGTGCGACGAGACAAAGAAATATTCTGATGCGTTCAGCTGATATCTGATTGGCTCAATTGTTTTGTTGCCAAGGGAATTTCATGCTTGATTAGTTCCTTCCGCGTGGGTTATGTAAACACACGAGCGAGCGATCGTAAAAACATGTCTATGAAGCGAAAGCGAGCCGTTCTATCGATTAAAGATAAGCAGATTATTATTTTACGTTTGGATAAAGGAGAGAAAGGAACAAATTTAGCTCAAGAATTTGGCATCAGCAAGCAGCAGATCTCTGACATACGGAAGAACAAAGACAAGATCCTAAAATTTACTGACAGCATCGAGACAAGCGAAGGATTAAAACGAAAGTCCCTGAAGTTGGCCGATGATGAGCAGTTGGATAAAGCCCTGTACGCCTGGTTTATTCAACAAAGATCTACTGGAACACCGATTTCAGGTCCGCTTCTTCAAGAGAAAGTGAAACATTTCTCTACGCAGTTAAACACAGAGACGGCCGATTGCGAATTCAAAGCATCAACTGGCTGGCTAGAAAAATTTAAAACACGAAAATTAAAATGATTAAAATCATTTTGTTTACATTTCTATCTCATTAATATTCATATTTTCGATTATCCGGACTCTCGATTATCCGGACTATTTACCGAGGTCCCGACGAGTCCGGATAATCGAGGTTCGACTGTATCTGGTATTCCGTCGAACTGTGAAATGGCTTATTTCGCTTCACGATCCATTTATATACAGTAGTATAAAATGAGACAGGCAAAAGTCGTAAAAAGTATTTTTAAAAAAGTCTTTAGAATAGCTTTCTAAAGTAGGTATACATACTGCGTCTCAGTAATTATTTTCCTCTGGCCTGGTGTCGTAGAATTTAAAACATGTTTCGAAATCGCACAACATTTTTCTAAACTAAAGGATAAGGTTTGCTCTGTGACTATACAGTACATCACAAAAGGAAAGATCACATAGCTTGTATATAACACTGACATTTATTGATTACTTAAATTAATGGCTTAAAATTATTAGCTTAAATAGAAACTTAAAAATAAACTTCTACAATGTCAATTTAATTTTTCGACAATAAATTATTTTTGTTGAAGATATTGCATGTTACACATAATTAAAACAACCCAGGTTTAGATAAAAATCACTAACGGAAATGGTCTCTCGGACAGGAACCACCATTTAATAAAAAGACTGGTGGTCTCTTTATGTACCCCCTCTCGCCCCACCTAAAAATATAGTGTCTTGTTCTCATAGCCCCCATTCTATCAGGAGTAGAAACTGAGAGAAAGATAAAAATATTCCTGTGCCGTTTTACTAGCAATGCAAGCTTCATGCCGACAGAATATTAAAATCTCATCTCTGATTTTTAGGCCAAAAAAGGCGTCCATTACACTCATTAGATAGGTGGTATGCTGTGTAACCCCCTATCCCTACACAGGGTGGGTCCTCGTCGAGTATACTTGCTATGATCACTTCCCTAAGAGCCACCATCTGTAAAGTGATGCTGGCATTTTTGCTGCAGCAAAGACAATTGAAAGCTAGTAATTAATTGTATTCATGAATGATAACAGTTATAGAAAACTTGCTCAATCTCTGAGCTGGACAAATCGAGATTTTGTTACCATGTACATGCGTTACACTTTATAAGTGGTGGTGCATGTCTAGGGAAGAACTGAAACAGTAACAACAATATTCCGACATAATATGACAGCACTGCATGACGGGAAAAAAACTTACAGGAGATAGCCAAAAGGGCACTTTGATTTATTGTCAAATTTTGATTAGCAGGATAAGATGCAACTTTTGGCAAAGTTTAAAAAAATTCTGTAGGTGGGGTTCAGAGCCACCTTAAATTTTCGAAAAAGAGATTTTGTTAGTTTTTCCCGTCAAACAATTCACTAGTACTTTAGTCTATAAACAGATGTTGTGTTGTGCATGAAGTAAGCATGAAATAATTATGCATCCAATTGTTACAAAACTGTAACAAAAACGTAGTCATTTAATTAATCTTGCAGTGTTAAAACTAAAGAAATTTTACATTCTTAGTAAAAAAGAGATAATGCAACCAAATAATTCAATTTTAAATATTTACATACTAGCAAAAATGTTGCTATTAGAATCAAACCTAACAGAAAGTATATTCATGCAATGTAAGAACTATTTTACATTCTCATCAAAATAGAGAATGCAACTAAATAATCATTGAAACAGACAATTTTAAATGTATTTCCTCGTATAATAGCCTACCCTCAATTATTAATTGTCTCTCTCAGATAACAGCCACTCTTTGGTGGGATTAATATTTGAAATAATCACCTACCTCTTTTAATCGCCCCCTTCCTTTCTTTCACATCCTCCCAGTCAAGTTAAAAATTGACTTGTACATGTATGGGGAAACAATCGTTAACCCTAACCCTACCCCCCCCCCCCCCCAAATCCCCTTCCTTTCTTTCACATTCTCCCAGTCAAGTTAAAAATTGACTTGTACATGTATGGGGAAACAATCGTTAACTCTAACCCCCTACCCCCCGCCCCCCCCCCCCCTCCCCATCCCCTTCCTTTCTTTCACATTCTCCCAGTCAAGTTAAAAATTGACTTGTACATGTATGGGGAAACAATCATTAACCCTTACCCTACTCCCCCCCCCCCCATCCCCTTCCTTTCTTCCACATCCTCCCAGTCAAGTTAAAAATTGACTTGTATAGGGGAACAATTGTTACAATTACAGAAAAGTTAAAAAAGCACAGTTTTCATATTATTATATTTCTATAGATAGATACTTAACTTTAGATACTTTATTAGGCACAGAATTCATAAAGCTGACACTTATTTACAATGAAGCTGTGCATCTAAAGTTTATCCATACAAATTAATAATAGTAGAAATTAAGCTGAACAATAATGCTAAATTACAAACAGGTGTAAACTAGACCCTTAAAATTAAAAACACTAAACTTTAAAAGTAATTAACTAATTACAAATAAGTTATAATACATAATATTACTTAAATCTTAATGTGTCTGACCAATAGTTGGTATAAAATGACCAAGCTAACTGAACTAGAGCATTCCATAATAACATTTAGTCTATTATACAGCTTAGCAGCTGAATTAAATTAAATTAAATTAAATTATTTATACAGGGTAACCACTTCAGTTATATAACTGCTATCAATGTGAGCCCTGTGAAATAATCAGTTAATTAATTAAAGTGCCTATCACCCCTAGAAAGTTATTTTCAGAATCAACTCTATGTACATTGAATAGTTGAATGGTAAAATATTTCTGGTTTTGAACGTCGCGTTTGTGAGTTATAGAGATTTGAATTTACAAAATGCTAATTAGATGACGTCAACCCGGGAATCATTTATTATACAACTACTTGTTTTCACCTCCAAGTAATATTTTTTACGAATCAATCGACTATCCACAGTTTATTTTTAGCATTTATCAAATTAATTATCTTCAAGCTGTAAACTGCGCATTGTAAATTGGTGTAGAAATATGGCAAATTCCCGGGTTGACATCATCTAATTAGCATTTTGTAAATTCACATCTCTGTAACTCACAAACGCGACGTTCAAAACCAGAAACATTTTACCATTCAACTATTCAATCTACATAGAGTTGATTCTGAAAATAACCTTCTAGGGGTTATAGGCACTTTAATAAAAATACTAAAACAGTAGAATGTTAAAAAATGCTAAAACATGCTAAAAGCTATGAGTTAAAAATCATTGCACCTTAGGTACCAGTAAAAGACCTGCAGTCAGACTTTGAAGTTATTTTATCATATGAACATTAGATTTATTTCTAGTATTATACGAATGTCGGAATTACGTGAAAATAAGTCACGGAGATAAAATGGGCAGAAACCGTTTAGGTTTCACTATAGTGAAATTTGTGTATTTTACTCTTTCCTATATTTCTTGGAGCACCCTAGTTAAGCCAATTAGCACTTCCAGTGAGCAATATTTGAAATAATTGACCCCCTCAAGTTAATTGCCTCCCCTCAAATAATCGCCCCCTTTATTAAAATAATTGCCACCAGCTATTATTCAAGGAAATGCGGTATTTACATATAAAAAATGTTGGTATTAAATTCAAGCTGAACCAAAAGTATTGCCATCTGGTGCTAAGGACCATTTTACATTCTCATTAAAAAAAGACAATGCAACTAAATAATCATTCAAACACTCAATAATACAGTTTGTATTGCACAAATTGCATAAAAATGTTCAAATGCGCATAACAATGATTAGATAATTACAAAACTGTTTGTAACACTTATTACAAAGAGTCACTAAAACTTGTTGCAAAATTGCCACCTTGACAAGCGCCCTATTATTGCGTAATAAATTTGTGCTTGTCGCATATAAAAAATGGTCGTTACGTATTAAAATCACCCCTAACAAAAAAGCCAGAAAAAGTTGCAAAATATTTTGATCAGTATAAATCCATTTTGCTACTAAAGTCAGTTTGCATAAGATGCCATTTACATAATAATTTTTTATAAAAGCAGCTCACACAATACTTCCCCTGAGAAGCATTGTGTGACTCACAAAATTAATAATGACTGCAGTGAAGATAAGAATTGGTTAGAGTTACCTTAGTTTATATTTGCTTACTGAATGTCATTAGCTGCTATTCAGGTTCTGAGGTCTCTTCAGTGTCTATATATTGTTAGAGTTACCTTAGTTTATATTTGCTTACTGAATGTCATTAGCTGCTATTCAGCTTCTGAGGTCTCTTCAGTGTCTATATATTGTTAGAGTTACCTTAGTTTATATTTGCTTACTGAATGTCATTAGCTGCTATTCAGCTTCTGAGGTCTCTTCAGTGTCTATATATTGTTAGAGTTACCTTAGTTTATATTTGCTTACTGAATGTCATTAGCTGCTATTTAGGTTCTGAGGTCTCTTCAGTGTCTATATATTGTTAGAGTTACCTTAGTTTATATTTGCTTACTGAATGTCATTAGCTGCTATTCAGGTTCTGAGGTCTCTTCAGTGTCTATATATTGTTAGAGTTACCTTAGTTTATATTTGCTTACTGAATGTCTTTAGCTGCTATTCAGTTTCTGAGGTCTCTTCAGTGTCTATATATTTTTAGAGTACCTTAGTTTATATTTGCTTACTGAATGTCATTAGCTGCTATTCAGCTTCTGAGGTCTCTTCAGTGTCTATATATTGTCAGAGTTACCTTAGTTTATATTTGCTTACTGAATGTCATTAGTTGCTATTCAGGTTCTGAGGTCTCTTCAGTGTCTATATATTGTTAGAGTTACCTTAGTTTATATTTGCTTACTGAATGTCATTAGCTGCTATTCAGCTTTTGAGGTCTCTTCAGTGTCTGTATATTGTTAGAGTTACCTTAGTTTATATTTGCTTACTGAATGTCATTAGCTGCTATTCAGCTTCTGAGGTCTCTTCAGTGTCTATATATTGTTAGAGTCACCTTAGTTTATATTTGCTTACTGAATGTCATTAGCTGCTATTCAGGTTCTGAGGTCTCTTCAGTGTCTATATATTGTCAGAGTTACCTTAGTTTATATTTGTTTACTGAATGTCATTAGCTGCTATTCAGGTTCTGAGGTCTCTTCAGTGTCTATATATTGTCAGAGTTACCTTAGTTTATATTTGCTTACTGGATGTCTTTAGCTGCTATTCAGTTTCTGAGGTCTCTTCAGTGTCTATATATTGTTAGAGTTACTTTAGTTTTAATTATTTATTTGCTTACTGAATGTCATTAGCTGCTATTTAGGTTCTGAGGTCTCTTCAGTGTCTATATATTGTTAGAGTTACCTTAGTTTATATTTGCTTACTGAATGTCATTAGCTGCTATTCAGCTTCTGAGGTCTCTTCAGTGTCTATATATTGTTAGAGTTAGTACCTTAGTTTATATTTGCTTACTGAATGTCTTTAGCTGCTATTCAGGTTCTGAGGTCTCTTCAGTGTCTGTATATTGTTAGAGTTACCTTAGTTTATATTTGCTTACTGAATGTCTTTAGCTGCTATTCAGGTTCTGAGGTCTCTTCAGTGTCTATATATTGTTAGAGTTACCTTAGTTTATATTTGCTTACTAAATGTCTTTAGCTGCTATTCAGCTTCTGAGGTCTCTTCAGTGTCTATATATTGTTAGAGTTACCTTAGTTTATATTTGCTTACTGAATGTCTTTAGCTGCTATTCAGCTTCTGAGGTCTCTTCAGTGTCTATATATTGTTAGAGTTACCTTAGTTTATATTTGCTTACTGAATGTCTTTAGCTGCTATTCAGGTTCTGAGGTCTCTTCAGTGTCTGTATATTGTTAGAGTTACCTTAGTTTATATTTGCTTACTGAATGTCATTAGCTGCTATTCAGCTTCTGAGGTCTCTTCAGTGTCTATATATTGTTAGAGTTAGTACCTTAGTTTATATTTGCTTACTGAATGTCTTTAGCTGCTATTCAGGTTCTGAGGTCTCTTCAGTGTCTGTATATTGTTAGAGTTACCTTAGTTTATATTTGCTTACTGAATGTCATTAGCTGCTATTCAGCTTCTGAGGTCTCTTCAGTGTCTATATATTGTTAGAGTTACCTTAGTTTATATTTGCTTACTAAATGTCATTAGCTGTTATTCAGCTTCTGAGGTCTCTTCAGTGTCTATATATTGTTAGAGTTACCTTAGTTTATATTTGCTTACTGAATGTCTTTAGCTGCTATTCAGCTTCTGAGGTCTCTTCAGTGTCTATATATTGTTAGAGTTACCTTAGTTTATATTTGCTTACTGAATGTCTTTAGCTGCTATTCAGGTTCTGAGGTCTCTTCAGTGTCTGTATATTGTTAGAGTTACCTTAGTTTATATTTGCTTACTGAATGTCATTAGCTGCTATTCAGCTTCTGAGGTCTCTTCAGTGTCTATATATTGTTAGAGTTACCTTAGTTTATATTTGCTTACTGAATGTCATTAGCTGCTATTCAGGTTCTGAGGTCTCTTCAGTGTCTGTATATTGTTAGAGTTACCTTAGTTTATATTTGCTTACTGAATGTCTTTAGCTGCTATTCAGCTTCTCTTTATATTTTGCTGCTTATTTTAGGACATATATTTTTTTGGCTACATCATCAGAAACTAAAATACGCCCATCTGGTGTTGTGGTTATTCCTGTGGGGTCTTGTAACTTATCAACAGTTTTTCCAGTAAAACAACCTTCCACTGTAAACTGATCAACACGACCATTGCCGCCATTGCATACAAGAAGATTATAATGATTGCCACATTTCTCAAGACATAGTCCCCACGGATCATTCAACTGTCCATAACCCCTGCCTGGTTTACCTATACTGTACAAGAACTTTCCTGAATTGTCAAAAACTTTCAAGCAATTGTTACCCCAGTCCGATACAAAGAACCTGTCCTGTTGGTGAATACATGCAAAGTAACGGTCAAGTTTTCCTGGGCGACTGTCTCCAAATTTAAACACAGGTTTACCATCCTCAGACAATACCTGCACCCGACTGTTATTGTAATCAGCTACAATAACACGTCCTTCACCATCCATACAAAGGCTGGCAGGATTCTGAAATTCTCCGTCTCTTGTCCCTTTCTTTCCAAAGCTCTTCACAGAGTTTCCTGTATTCACGTTAAATTGTTGAATGCGATGATTACATTGATCAGCCACCAGAATGTTATCATCATTTAGGTATATGACGTCAAGTGGACGGTTAAGCTGTCCAGCATTGTTTCCATAGCAACCCAGTTTTCTTACAAACTTTCCTTCCTTGTCAAGTATCAGAATACAGTGTTTTTCTTTGTCTGCTACAGCGATCAGTCCTTTACTGTTCACAGCAATCCCAAATGGTGCTTGAAGATTTTCTCCTTTTAACTCCAACTCTCCCACAACCTGAATGAGCCGTTCCTTTACCTGGACAGTGTAAGGACTGGTTGCAAGCTTCCTGTCGTTAATCTTTACTGCGATGTTGAAGGCACCTGGAACTTTAGGTGTAAACTTCACCAGGAAATCTCCATCTTCTTTTTCGCAAGTCGTTAAACTTCCTACTTTATCAGCGGGTTCCACGAGCACTTCAACATGGAATTTGTATTTCACTTCATACACTTGTTCTTCGTGGACTTTGGGGTGGATCACAAACTCTGCTTCTACACCAGCTTGAAAATCTTGTGTCAGTCCTTCAATAACTGTCTCGATGAAACCAACGGTCAAGTTCTTAGGTTCTGAAGTCGGTACAAACATCACAAAGGAATTGACCGGAAGTGCTGGGACTGGCGTGTTTTCGAGATCTTCAAACCGCTGCTCCAGATTCGGTTTGCTCTGCATAATGTCCGAACTGGAGCTTCGTTGAACGAGGTTTTGAGTAAACTCGACTGCTTGGTTGATTTGCTTCAGCAAGGACTGCACTTGTGTCTTTGTAGAGTTTAACTTCTCCTCCCTCGACACGCACGTGTTCTCGAGGGTGGTAATGATCTCGCGCTCGCGTTCTCGGATCTTCGCGATCAGTTGATCGGCTGCTTGGGAAACTTCACGTTTAGTAATAGTGAGTTTGGTTTTCAGCTCAAGCTGTGTTTGTTCTAATTTATGAATCGCTTCACCACAAACTTTGCGCTTTTCTTTCATTAACTCAGCTCTCGCCAGGATGTTAGCTTTCTCGCTGTCCGCTGCTTTATCCAATGGCTCCACTTCGTGGGTCTTGTGATCCGTGGCGATGCATATTTGGCAAACACAGGTTTTGCATTTCAGACAGAAAAACCTCGTCACCTCTCGCTCGTGGTACTGCTGGGGGCAAAATGACTGCCTCTTCATCAGGGCTTCGTAGTCATCAGCTTGAAACTGTTTGACTGGCGTCACCTTGTGTCCTTCGGTGAATGCTGTGTTTCTAAACAGTTCATGTGCGTTTACACAGTCACTGCACATGAATTTAGCGCATTCGAAGCAGTAGCTTATCTCCGCGCTCTTTTTCTTACAAATGCCACAACTGATTTCATTTCCAATGCCGCTTTGTCGGACAGCGAGAAGACTAAGTAAACTGTTATGGTGAAAACTGGTCGGTAGTTTATCGAAGCGGTTTGCTTCGGGAAGACCGACTTCAGCCTGGCACTCGGGGCAGCGAAACTTTCCATTCCTTTGGCTGATCAGTGCATGTTTCTTCAAGCATTCACAGCAGAATGTGTGCAGACAGGTTATTGTCTTGGGATCGGTGAAATTATCCAGACAGATTGAACATGTAACGTGCTCTTTGAGGTTTTTCAACAGAGACTCCATCGTTTTTGCAGCTTGTTTAAAAGCGACTAAACACACCCATTCGACTTGTTTTGATTCCGAGAAACTTAAGTTGTTTGTAATTTTACAATATCAGTTTGCATTTTACTACAGGCAGCCAATCAGATTTTAGCAATCTATCCGTACCCTCTGACCTCAGCAGAGCGGAAGTTGTAAGGTTTCAAAGGTCTCCTTGCATAGCTGTCAGGAATAATAATCTCAACTGAGCCAAAAACAAAACAAATCACACACAGTTGCACGTTTTGGTACGATATTTTTTTGAATCCATAATTCTTCCTTGAAATTAGTTCAGCTTAAGAAAGGGAATCAGTGTTTCTCAAAGTATCAAGCAAATCGAATTTCGCAACTCTTATCTCGTGTTTATATGCAATGAAGTGTGATTAAGAACTCATCGCCTTGTGTTTGGTATATTTTACATATAAACTTGTCGATTTTGGAGCGTCTCAGAATGGAAAGAAGAATAAGTTGTTCACTACTGTACAAATACCTTGTTAACCGATTGAGAATACAAGTAGGCCCTCATTTCTCTCAGGGATAGTCGCGCAGGCAATCACGCGAGAAAGCTTGTAAATTGTCTCCCACCCCCGCGCTTTGCGCCCGAGGGGGAGACTCCCATATAACAGTGACAGGGGTTCTCGTCTAAAATCTTCGAAAAACACTCTAATTAACAAATTTACACCGGTTTTCCGTGGTGTGGACTCTTATTTACCACGATTTACGTCATCACATGGTCAAAATGTTGTGGACTCACGAGGCGCAGCCGAGTGAGTCAGCAACAAATTTTGACCATGTGATGGCGTAAATCGTGGTAAATAAGAGTCCACACCACGGAAAACCGGTGTAAATTTGTTTTTTACAACAATATTTAGAAAAAAATACAAGGAAAAATCGAAGTCTTGTTACAAAACGTGACAGCAAAGAAAGAGCAAGCGTTGTCTATAACTTTCTCGCAATCTGATTGGTTGTTTTCAAGCGCGCGTGCAGTTAGCGTCAGCACCGTTGTCTGGACTCTCATTTACCACTCACGTCGACCAATCAGATTGCGAGTTTAGCGGCAATTGTGGTAAAAAAGGTACCAGAATCTAGTTTGATAGGCGTCTCTCAAATGTGTCATTTACCCCTAATAGGTTCTAAAACAACACAAGTTATATTCTGTACCAGAATCTAGTTTGATAGGCGTCTCTCAAATGTGTCATTTACCCCTAAGAGGTTCTAAAACAACACAAGTTATATTCTGTACCAGAATCTAGTTTGATAGGCGTCTCTCAAATGTGTCATTTACCCCTAATAGCTTCTAAAACAACACAAGTTATATTCTGTACCAGAATCTAGTTTGATAGGCGTCTCTCAAATGTGTCATTTACCCCTAAGAGGTTCTAAAACAACACAAGTTATATTCTGTACCAGAATCTAGTTTGATAGGCGTCTCTCAAATGTGTCATTTACCCCTAAGAGGTTCTAAAACAACACAAGTTATATTCTGTACCAGAATCTAGTTTGATAGGCGTGTCTCAAATGTGTTATTTACCCCTAAGAGGTTCTAAATCAACACAAGTCATATTCTGTACCAGAATCTAGTTTGATAGGCGTGTCTCAAATGTGTTATTTACCCCTAAGAGGTTCTAAAACAACACAAGTTATATTCTGTACCAGAATCTAGTTTGATAGGCGTGTCTCAAATGTGTTATTTACTCCTAAGAGGTTCTAAAACAACACAAGTTATATTCTGTACCAGAATCTAGTTTGATAGGCGTGTCTCAAATGTGTTATTTACCCCTAAGAGGTTCTAAAACAACACAAGTTATATTCTGTACCAGAATCTAGTTTGATAGTCGTGTCTCAAATGTGTCATTTACCCCTAAGAGGTTCTAAAACAACACAAGTTATATTCTGTACCAGAATCTAGTTTGATAGGCGTGTCTCAAATGTGTTATTTACCCCTAAGAGGTTCTAAAACAACACAAGTGATATTCTGTACCAGAATCTAGTTTGATAGGCGTGTCTCAAATGTGTTATTTACCCCTAAGAGGTTCTAAAACAACACAAGTCATATTCTGTACCAGAATCTAGTTTGATAGGCGTGTCTCAAATGTGTTATTTACCCCTAAGAGGTTCTAAAACAACACAAGTTATATTCTGTACCAGAATCTAGTTTGATAGGCGTGTCTCAAATGTGTTATTTACCCCTAAGAGGTTCTAAAACAACACAAGTTATATTCTGTACCAGAATCTAGTTTGATAGGCGTCTCTCAAATGTGTCATTTACCCCTAAGAGGTTCTAAAACAACACAAGTCATATTCTGTACCAGAATCTAGTTTGATAGGCGTGTCTCAAATGTGTTATTTACCCCTAAGAGGTTCTAAAACAACACAAGTTATATTCTGTACCAGAATCTAGTTTGATAGGCGTGTCTCAAATGTGTTATTTACCCCTAAGAGGTTCTAAAACAACACAAGTCATATTCTGTACCAGAATCTAGTTTGATGGGCGTGTCTCAAATGTGTTATTTACCCTTAAGAGGTTTTAAAACAACACAAGTTATATTCTGTCATATTTTTCGGCTCAATACACTAAATTTCCTGTAATTTCGTGGCTCACTAATCTGCATCTCATTGTAATATGCCTTGTGTTAGTTCTACGAAGATTTCCGCCAAACAAAACTGAAATGTACCAAAGAGGCCCTGTATTCAGATCATCGCACATTTCAACCCTCTGAATTAATCAGGGGTGCTTACCATTAAGCCAGGAAAACCGGTATTTTCGGTTGGAAAGCAAATGGTCCGGTTGATTTTCCGAGAATTCCGGTTGGAACAAGTGGGCAACCTTCAGAGGGTGTCCCGCGATTCCGGTTGGGACGATTCGACTGGAATTTTTCTTACCATTTGAATTTAGAAAAAATTCAAATCGCTAAATCGAGTTAACGGTCTGGGTACCAGGACGGAGAAATGGAAAATTTAAATGGTAAGTGCAATCTCGTCGGTTGGTCAGTTAATTTGGAAAATCGCTTACCATTATGTAACGGTCATCCCAACCGGTTTTTTCCTACAAATGGTAAGCACCCCAGGAGTGTCTCGGTTTTATGTTCCGTCTCCGGCTTTCCCTATTTTGAAAAAAATTCTCTTGATTAATCAGACGACACCGGTTTAAGGGGAGAGGGGGGGGGGGGGGGGGGGGTTGGGGGTTGGGCTTCTTATAAAAATGACGGGGCTGCTCGTCGAAAATTAGGATAGGATAGGATAGGATAGGCCGATAACTTTATTTAGACACGGTAAACTCATCAGTACAACTATAAAAACCTAATTAATACAAAATTATTATAAAATATGTAATAGCTAGAACTACATTACTAAAATTACCCTAAATAATCAATAACTATACAACAATAACATTAAATGCGAAATTTAAAAACCTGCTTTACGTGAGTGCCGTGTGTAAAAATTCTAAATTTTCATGACGAGAAGAAACGCTCGCAGCCAGCCCGGAATGCTCTAAGGGAGTCAGCCTGCCGCAACTCGATTGGTAAGTTATTCCAAAGAACTGCTCCAGAGTAACTGAAGCTGTTTTCACATAATTTGTGCGTGGCTGTGGGATAGCTAGCTTGCCCTCTGTGTCTCTTAAGGAGTAATTGGAGACGCTACTACGGTCAACAAATTTTGAACTAAGATATTCGGGAGTAAGACCATTAAGCGACTTATAAACCATCACAGCCCTATGGATTTTTCGTTGAGAATCTAGTTTTATCCATCCAAGTTTTTCGATAAGGTTATCAGCGTTTGCATCAAAGTTCGAGTAAGTGAGTATACGCGCAGCGCGATTTTGAAGTTTTTGAAGTTTACTGGCTAGGGTTTTGCTACAACATCCCCAGACAGAATTACAATAATCGAAGTGGGGCTGCACTTTGACACCGTCGAAAAGCAACCCAAAAAGATACCAGAATCGCATTTGGTGGGCGTGACTCGATGATTGATTTTTACTCCTACGATGTACCAATTGGTATTAAAATCAAGTCTAATAATAGTACCAGTATATATCCATGTAGTGTTAAGGACTATTTTAAATATTCTTATTAACCCTTTGTATCTTGGCCTTCTTTAATTTTTCCTCGCCTAGTTTTGGTTGATGCCAAATGTTGATCCTCAAAGTGTTTATGTATTGGTTACAACCACATAATTACCCCATCAAATGAAACCTCAAGAGTCCCTCTTTCAAAATAAAGTTATAAACATTGAGTGGAATCGACCAAAACATTTTTCAAAGGAAAACAAATTAGCAATAAAAGCGAATTTTC
Organism: Cladopsammia gracilis; assembly: GCA_022457155.1. NCBI lineage: Eukaryota > Metazoa > Cnidaria > Anthozoa > Scleractinia > Dendrophylliidae > Cladopsammia > Cladopsammia gracilis. The sequence goes on along the minus strand of JAJGOT010000599.1, from coordinate 328,167 downwards.
ATTGCAAAAAATACAATTTTTCAAAGGAAATGTTCTGTAACATTCTCATGATACTGAACAACTACAAGACAAACTAAATCTGTTACTAGATTTATTTAACTTTCATTTGACACCTCAAGCTCAATTCCAGGTCAACTATGAGACCTACAAGCAGTAAGCACAAACCATACACTCTGGTCGTTATAATGAATATGGCGGACAATGTCAGTCTGAGAGTGTCCACGAAATACCCCATGTACACAGCACAAACGTTGAGCTTTCTCACTCTGCATTGAATATCAAGCGCAAGAATGAAGGGGTGATTTGTTTGGCAACATTCTCGCCATTTTCAGCCAACAAAACAGTAGCTAAAGACGAACACACATTCCTCATAAAATAAAACAACAGGGTTCCAAGCCTTCGTCTCATCAAGGTCGTCTTCATTCCCATATGAAGAAAATTCAATTTATAGACTGATGTTTGTTCATCATCTCCTCCGATTGATTATTATTATTATTATTATTGAGTAGTTCCACTTCGTCACAACTTTTGTATACGCTTTCTTTGAGCAAATTTGGCAAAAACTCTTGAATTGATGGATATTCGTGTCCTGATCCTTCTTCCGACAATTTTAAATGGCTGATTCCATCGCTTCCCAAACGTAAAAAACAAATCGCCTTCAAAAGCTCGCCATTAGCGAAAACTCAGAACCAAAGCAAGCCATGTGGTTTGGGGGTCTCAATTAGCAATTGTATAATCCCAACTATAGCAAAACTTGATAAATATGCCCAATTTATTGCTAGTAGGAATAAATTACGCATATATGCGTAACTAGGATACAAAGGGTTAAAAAAGAGAGAATGCAACCAAATAATCATTCGAACAGTCAATTTAAAATATTGTACATACATGTAGAGATAAAAACGTTCGTTCTTATTGTCACATAACATATAGTTACAAAACTATACAGCTATAACCAGGGTTAATTCAATTAAACCTTTACAAGGCTAGCGTAATTTACAAGTGTAGCTATTGTTTTCAACCTCTGAAACAACACTTGTAAATTACACTTGTAAAAGTTTTATTGAATTGACCTGGATTACACAATCAACTGTCACCTCAATGTTAAATGCAAGCTGTCAATAACACTAATTACAAATTACAAAACAATCACCAATTAAAAATTAGTTTCAAAATTGTCACAGGCTCCCTAGCTACAATTGTGTAATAGCAATTAGCACTTGTCGCATGTAAAAAATGTTGGTTACGTACAACTGTACAAGCCTAACAAAAAAAGCTGGAAAAAAAAAAAACAAACTGATCAACAGGGATGAAAAATAGCACTCACCAACTCACCCAGGTGAGTGTCAAATCTGCTTGGGTGAGTACAGATTGTACCCATTTTTTGGTGCAGTTCTGAAAGTGCCTTGCCCAAGCGAGTGTCAGATCTTTTTTTTTTTCTTGGGGAGTTACAAATTGTACATTTTTTGGTGCAGTTCTGAAAGTCACTTGCCCAGACGAATGTCCACACAGAGGCTGGCAGGATACTGAAACTCACCATCTCTTGTTCCTTCCTTTCCAAAGCTCTTCACAGAGTTTCCGGTGTTCACGTTAAATTGTTGAATGCGATGATTCAATTCGTCCGCAACCAGAATGTTATCGTCATTTAGAAATGTGACGTTCTTATTGTCACATAACATATAGTTACAAAACTATACAGCTATAACCAGGGTTAATTCAATTAAACCTTTACAAGGCTAGCGTAATTTACAAGTGTAGCTATTGTTTTCAACCTCTGAAACAACACTTGTAAATTACACTTGTAAAAGTTTTATTGAATTGACCTGGATTACACAATCAACTGTCACCTCAATGTTAAATGCAAGCTGTCAATAACACTAATTACAAATTACAAAACAATCACCAATTAAAAATTAGTTTCAAAATTGTCACAGGCTCCCTAGCTACAATTGTGTAATAGCAATTAGCACTTGTCGCATGTAAAAAATGTTGGTTACGTACAACTGTACAAGCCTAACAAAAAAAGCTGGAAAAAAAAACAAACTGATCAACAGGGATGAAAAATAGCACTCACCAACTCACCCAGGTGAGTGTCAAATCTGCTTGGGTGAGTACAGATTGTACCCATTTTTTGGTGCAGTTCTGAAAGTGCCTTGCCCAAGCGAGTGTCAGATCTTTTTTTTTTTCTTGGGGAGTTACAAATTGTACATTTTTTGGTGCAGTTCTGAAAGTCACTTGCCCAGACGAATGTCAAATCTTTTTGAGTGAGTACAAATTGTACACGTTTTGGGGCAGTTCTGAAAGTCACTCACCCAAATGACGAGTGCTGTCAAAATGAAGTTTCTAATCTTGAAACAATAATTTTGCTACTGAAGCGAAGTCATGTTTGCATCTGACTCAATTTCTTTTGCATAATCAGCTCAACTATAAAAATCTTACATTTTCTTTGTAGAAATGTTGCAAAGGATTCATGGAATTAGGCCAATAAATGTTGCATTTGGCAAATATTTGATAAGGAGGAGTGTTAATTTGGTTACAATTCAGTTGTATAATTGAATTAAGTGGCCATTTACCCATTTTTAACAAATCATGTACTCTATCATCTTCTTTGCAGCTGCTAACTGTGTTGTCATGCAATTACTTCTCCTCTGGGAAACATTGTGTGACTTACAAATAATGACTGCAGTGAAGATAAGAATTGTTAAAGTTGTCCTTGCACTGAATATCTTCAGCTGCTAACTGTGTTGTCACGCAATACTTCCCCTGAGAAGCATTGTGTGACTCACAAATAATGACTGCAGTGAAGATAAGAATTGTTAGATTTGACCTTGTCACATGATACTACTTGCTTACTGAATGTCTTTAGCTGCTATTCACTTTATAAGTTAAATCAGCCTCTCTAAACATTTTGCTGCTTATTTTAGGATATTAATTTTTTTGGCTAAAGATCAGAAACTAAAATACGCCCATCTGGTGTTGTGGTTATTCCTACCAGTCTTTGGAACTTAACAAGAGTTTTTCCAGTGAAACAACCTTCTACCGTAAACTGGTCGACACGACCATTGCCGTCATTACATACAAGAAGATTATAATGATTGCCACATTTCTCAAGACATAATCCCTCAGGGCCATTCAACTGTCCATCACCTTCACCTGGTTCTCCTATATCGTACAAAAACTTTCCGGAATTGTCAAAAACTTTCAAGCAATCGTTACCACAGTCAGATACAAAGAATTTGTCCTGATGGTGAATACATACAGTGGGACGGTCAAGTTTTCCTTGGCCACTGTCTCCAAATTTAAACAAAGGTTTGCCATCCTCAGATAACACCTGCACTCTTCTGTTAGCGTAATCAGCTACAATAACACGCCCTTCACCATCCACACAAAGGCTGGCAGGATACTGAAACTCACCGTCTCTTGTTCCTTCCTTTCCAAAGCTCTTCACAGAGTTTCCGGTGTTCACGTTAAATTGTTGAATGCGATGATTCAATTCGTCCGCAACCAGAATGTTATCGTCATTTAGAAATGTGACGTCAATTGGACTGTTAAGCTGTCCAGCATTGTTGCCATGGGAACCCAGTTTTCTTACAAACTTTCCTTCCTTGTCAAATATCAGGATACAGTGTTTTCCATAGTCTGCTACAGCGATGAGTCCTTCACTGTTCACAGCAATCCCAAATGGATTTTGAAGCGTTTCTCCTTTTAACTCCAACTCTCCCACAGCCTGAATGAGCCGTTCCTTCACCTGGACAGTGTAAGGACTGGTTGCAAGCTTCTTGTCGTTAATTTTTGCTGTGATGTTGAAGGCACCTGGAACTTTAGGTGTAAACTTCACCAGGAAATCTCCATCTTCTTTTTCGCAAGTCGTTAAACTTCCTACTTTATCAGCGGGTTCCACGAGCACTTCAACATGGAATTTGTATTTCACTTCATACATCTGTTCTTCGTGGATTCTGGGACGGATCACAAACTCTGCTTCTACACCAGCTTGAAAATCTTGTGTCAATCCTTCTACATGTACTACTGGTTCACTTGTTGCTATGCAACCAACAGTCAAATTCTCTGGTTCAAAAGTTGGTACAAACATCACAAAGGAATTGACCGGAAGTGCTGGGACTGGGGTGTTTTCAAGATCTTCAAACCGCTGCTCCAGATTCGATTTGCTCTGCATAATGTCCGAACTGGAGCTTCGTTGAACGAGGTTTTGAGCAAACTCGACTGCTTGGTTGATTTGCTTCAGCAAGGACTGCACTTGTGTCTTTGTAGAGTTTAACTTCTCCTCCCTTGATACGCACGTGTTCTCGAGGGTGGTAATGATCTCGCGCTCACGTTCACGGATTTTCGCGATCATTTGATCGGCTGCTTGGGAAACTTCACGTTTAGTAATAGTGAGTTTGGTTTTCAGCTCAAGCTCTGTTTGTTCTAATTTATGAATCGCTTCACTGCAAACTTTGCGCTTTTCTTTCATTAACTCAGCTCTCGCCAGGATGTTAGCTTTCTCGCTGTCCGCTGCTTTATCCAATGGCTCCACTTCGTGGGTCTTGTGATCCGTGGCGATGCATATTTGGCAAACACAGGTTTTGCATTTCAGACAGAAAAACCTCGTCACCTCTCGCTCGTGGTACTGCTGGGGGCAAAATGACTGCCTCTTCATCAGGGCTTCGTAGTCTTCAGCTTGAAACTGTTTGACTGGCGTCACCTTGTGTCCTTCGGTGAATGCTGTGTTTCTAAACAGTTCATGTGCGTTTACACAGTCACTGCACATGAATTTAGCGCATTCGAAGCAGTAACTTATCTCCACGCTCTTTTTCTTACAAATGCCACAACTGATCTCATTTCCAAAGCCGCTTTGTCGGACAGCGAGAAGACTAAGTAAACTGTTATGATGAAAACTGGTCGGCAGTTTATCAAAACGGTTTCCTTCGGGAAGACCGACTTCAGCCTGGCACTCGGGGCAGCGAAACTTTCCATTCCTTTGGCTGATCAGTGCGTGTTTCTTCAAGCATTCACAGCAGAATGTGTGCAGGCAGGTTATTGTCTTGGGATCGGTGAAATTATCCAGACAGATTGAACATGTAACGTGCTCTTTGAGGTTTTTCAACAGCGACTCCATCGTTTTTGCAACTTGTTTAAAAGCGACTAAACACACCCATTCGACTTGTTTTGATTCCGAGAAACTTAAGTTATTTGTATAGTTTTACAATATGAGTTTTCATTTTACTGCAGGCAGCCAATCAGATTTTAGCAATCTATCCGTACCCTCTGACCTCAGCAGAGCGGAAGTTGTAAGACGTTTCAAAGGTCTTCTTGCATAGCTGTCAGGAATAATAATCTCAACTGAGCCAAAAACAAAACAAATCACACAGTTGCGCGTTTTGATACAATATTTTTTGAATCCACAATTCGTCGTTTTAATTAGTTCAGCTCAAGAATAGGAATCAGTGTTTCTCAAAGCATATCAAGCAAATCGAATTTTGCAACTCTTATCTCGTGTTTGATATGCAATAAAGCGTGATTAAAAAATATTCGCCTTGTCTTTGGTATATTTTACTTATAAGTTGTCGATTTTAGGCAATGAAAATAATAGGTTGTTCACTACTGTACAAATACCTTATTAACCGATTTATAATACGACTAAGGCCCAGGGATAGTCGCGCAGGCAATCACGCGAGAGAGCGTGTAAATTGTCTCCCACCCCCGCGCTTTGCGCCCGACGGGGAGACTTTCATATAACAGTGACGGGGGTTCTCGTCTAAAATCTTCGGAAAACACTCTAAAAGGTACAGTGGAACCCCGTTAATACTGACTCGTCCCCAGTTGTCTTTCTAGCGAGACGCGGGAGACGCGCGTGGGGGATAGACGCGGAACGAGAGAAGCGCGACCGAAGGGGGTGGTGGGAAGGAGGAAAAGGAAAGGGAAAGTCTCCTCTCTTTCCTCCTTCCCATCACATCTCGCGCTTCCCTCGGCCGCGCTCCTCTCGTGAATTGAGAGACGACTGGAGACGAGCCAGAGTGTAATCAAACGTGAACTCATCGCCTAGTATTTGATATATTACACATAACTTGTCGATTTTAGAGAAAAAAAAAAGAATAAGTTGTTCACTACTATAAAGTCATAAGAATTATACTTTATTAACCGATTTATAATACGAGTAGGCCCTCATATTTCTCTTAGGAATAGACGCGCAGGCAACCCCGCGAGAGAGCGTGCAAATCGTCTCCCACCCGCGTGCGTCGCGCCCGGGGTTGAGGGAACTCCCACATGAAAATAGCGAGGGTGCTCGTCTGAAATTTTTGAAAAACACCCTAAAAGTTACCAGAATCTCATTTGATAGGCGTGGCTCAATTGTTTTTTTATCTTCCCATTCTAAAACAATACAAGTCGTATTCTGTCATTTTGTTTTTCGGCTCAATACCCTAAAAGGTACCGCAATAATTCTAACCGTGGCCAAATTTTGTCAACTAAAAGTTTTGCCAGCGCTCGCTTGCGAGATCTCCCTACTCGTAATGTGTAACCGTTTAACCCCAATACCAACATGCAAATTCTCCTTACCGGTCTTCATACATTTTCTCATCAAACTTGTTGGCAGAAGGCATATAATGATCCGTAAGGCAATTCACCCTTGTTGATCATTTTCTTAATTCTCATGATCTGAACGTTTTGATTATGTAGTGGTGTTGTAATGAGAAATAAGTTGGTGATCACCATTGGGATTTTTAGTAGAAGTAAAAAGTCCGATTATAAATAACCCATTAGCGTCGAGGGTTAAGTTTCTGGGAACGCCTATTTTTGATGGGGGTGGGTGGGAGGTATATATCATTGGAAGGAATTTTGCGTTTCAAACTCTGGGGTTTGGCTGATAATTGGATGGCATCTGCATCTGAAAGTTTTCAAATGACAGTTTAAACTCTCATAGTAAATATGTAACAACAAACTTTATTGAGTCAGATCACAACGTTTTATTTTAAAATGTAACGATACCAAAACAAAGTTAAAGTCAAAAGAAGAAACGCTTTTTTGCGTTATTAGATATGGTAAAAAAAAAACTATAATTGCGAAACATGTAGTTAAACATTCACGATTTTTTTTGGCAATAATCTGAACCCCTTATTATTTATTATTATTATTATTATTATTATTATTATTATTAATCTGAAGCACTTATTATTATTATTATTATTATTATTATTATTATTATTATTATTATTAATCTGAACCACTTATTATTATTATTATTATTATTATTATTATTAATCTGAACCACTTATTATTATTATTATTATTATTATTATTATTATTTTTATTAATCTGAACCACTGATTATTGTTATTATTATTATTATTATTATTATTATTATTATTATTATTAATAATCTGAACCACTTATTTGCAGTACTCAATGCAAACACAAAGCAAACTAAGGAAACATAATACGGGTACAAATTTCTCATGTTATTATTTTATATGAAAGGTGCTGTTTGGTAAAGGCTTTTCTGTTCTTTTTTCTATTTTGATCACAGCGGTCAAGTTTCATCGCAGAACAAAGGCATCAACAGCATTAACTCAAACTCGCTTCTTTTAACTCAGTTCACGACTCCAGCAGGGGTTCGAGTTTTCAAGAAACTTGACGACTGTAAAGAGCTTCAAACGACTTGTTACGAATGGACAGAGTACGATGACTTGCCTTCTTCAGAGGATCTCAGTGCATTTCTAGCTGATTTGGAAATGGACGCTGTTAATAAAGAGGATGAACAAACTGCCAAACTTGTACTACAAAAAATGTTTCAATCAACAACCACCTGTGACGTCAGGTGATCTGACAGCAAATAACGGGACGTCATCACAAATTACGAGTTTAAAGGACGTGATATGTCGATTGACTCAAACTTTATTTAAAGAGGATTACACAGAATTAACCGATCTTCCTTCTTCCGAAGATTTGGACGCTTTCTTGGCTAACATGGAGCTCTATTGTGAAAATATACCAATGAGAAAATCGTTATCGCCTACTGCTGCCATGGGATCAGACGACGCCTTCCGCAACAAACTCTACCACAAGGTCGAGGAGTGTACAACGTTGAAAAGTAATGAGTACCGGATCCAAAACATTGTGGATATAGATCATACTAAACAATCGAAAAACATTTTGAACTTAAGTAAATTATACGAATATAATGTTGACAAAGAAGAGGCCATCTGTGATATCAAACCAAGCAGTGATTTCTTTTGTGCGCTGGAGGATTCTGTAAGGTCACCGTGTATCGACAAGATTACTTCAAACTCGAATAAAATGGTCCACGACATTGAATCTTCAGATTCACAATTTCCACGAGACTGTGAAAGCGTTTGCACTGCGTTCACTGAAGATGTCTGTAATGAGAAAGATAGAATAGAAAATAGCGTAAGGATCCCATCTTCTGCTCATTTACACAATGATTTAGTCCTGAATAATCAACAAAGATCTACTCATTGCCGTGAAGAAAGAAGGAAACAAAGGAAGAACTTCTGGATCTACTGATGAGTTACATGAAGAACACATCGTTTGTAACATGTCACTGGAACACGAGGAGACGAACATAATACGGTCACATGACCGTGATACAAATGAAACAACAAAACGCAAAATCACTTGTAAAGGGTGGCTGCCTGTTAATCACGATGGACATAAAGAAGTGTCTAGAGGTGAGATATCAAACAATGGTTTTGAGATGATGGCCTTCTCGGAGTCTGTTTTCTCAATCGATGTCTCTCTCGTGTGGAAGAATTTTGCTCTGAATCATCAAATTTGTTCTCTTCTCCAAGACTCATCAATAGAGAATCAAGACGTTCAAGGTGTACGAAGCACTTAATCAGAACACGTACCCGACCTTTTTTCTTCCGCAAGTAGTCCTTGCAGCCACACCCATTCTTGCAGCAAGAAAGAGATGAACTCGGTATCTTTGTTTTCGCATCTGTCTTCTCCATCACCACTTTCCTCACGTGCGCAACGAGCCTCGCTTCCAATTTCGAATAAAAGTGAGGCTGATACACAGCCAATCATAAAACACCGCCAAGTTGAAAACAATTTTGTCCAGAATTCAACTGTAAGTTTTTATTCTACACCCTACAGAGTAACCTTCTTCTAAACGTTTGCACAAAGTATGGACGCCGGCTGGAGTTTCGCCGTTGTTATCTGACTTCAAAGGAACAAGTCCTTGTTATGAGGATATCAGTGTCCAAGGATCGCCAATCCTGTTCTCTCCGATGTCAAGCAGCAGTTTATGAACTTACCTTCACCAGTTTCCAGGCCTTCTTTATTTCGTCATGCGTTTTAGGTCGTGTGATGTAGACTCTCTCCCAGGTCTCCCAGGGCCTTCACAGTGATTTGAGGGTGGCATGTAATAGCGTTGCTAATAAACTTAGGGTCCTGAAATAAAAACTCTTAAAATGACTAAATCGTTTTGTTCCAACTGCGTTAAGAAGATTGTTGCACAGTTCCCTCTGTAGCGAATGGCCGGACCTAAAAAAAGACGGCGAAATTTGAATGAGAAACGTGCAAAATTTATGAAATCAATTTAATAGTGTTTGTACCATCCGAGGTTTTCCGGCTTTTTGTCCTCATCCTGTGATTTTAAATGCGTCTTTAAGACGCTACTGTACGCTACTGGGGATTTTTTGTACGATTTCGCAGAAATTTGTTTCAGATTTAATAACTGTGAGGTTTGCTGCCTTAAGGAATCTCCAAGTGAAACGTTAATGTGTTTTATGCTGACATCAAGTGTGCCTCGCTTCAAAGACATGTCAAAACCGCGATCATATCGCAATCAAATCTGAGAGAAAAACGCTGGTAGTTTGCACAGGCGATCGCGATTTCAGGAAATAATACTTAAAATCGCTGTAGAAATCACATTAAAAGGGCTCTTTGATAAGCAATACGTGTTGTAAAACTAAGCCAAACCGTTAGCTCTGCGCATTCACAACACTACAACAAACAGCAAAAACGTAAATAAAAACCAGTGGCAAGCTGGGAAACAGGACCGGTGCCAAACGCGGGAAAACATCTGACTCGTCCCCAATCGTCTCTCTTGGCAAAACGCAGAAGACGCGCGCGGGATAGACGAGGAACGAGAGAAGCGCGATCGAGGGCATCGCAAGGGGTCATGGGCAGGAGGAAAAGGAAAGGGAGAGACCCTCCCTTTCCTTCCCATCACCCCACGCGCTCCCCTCGTTAATTGAGAGACGACTGGGAACGAGTCAGGGGACATGCAAATGGAACAAGCGTTAGCTTGCGCAGCTGGCGGTTTTGTTGGCGCGCGCGATGCTGAATTTGCGAGCGACGAAGTCGCAGGGGAATGGAGAGGAGATCGAGAAGGAGGACTTTCTTCCCTCTCGGCTTTGCTGCTCGCGAATTCAGCATCGCGCACGCCGACAAAAAAACGCCCGTTACGCAGGCTAGCCAAGTGTAAGGAAATAGATCAAGCTCCGGAAAACATGCATGCAACTGGCGCAAAGCGCAACAGAGCATAAGTAAATTAACAATCTCTATTGACCTCTATTTTTTTGACGCTTTTGTTGGCAAACCTTCTGCTCAACCTTCAAACATACATTAATGGGTGATTTCCCATTTTTACACAACACCAAGCTAACAAACCGGAAAATGCTGTTATTCCCCTCAAGTTTGTCTCATACCTCGACCCAGTCCTAATCGTTCTTTCGGTATGTCATGCACCGTGAGAAAGAGATTGCGAGAAAAGCCCAATAAAATAAAATGTGTTCTAATTAAAGAGAATGTGATAATCGCAGTTATACGGCAACTGAAGGAGTTGCAATTACAGTCTGAAAAATATTTTTTGGACCTCGAAAATAGGTGTAGTAGGTCCTTTTTCTTCTCTTCTTTTCAGCCACTTACGTATCCATCGTTTTCGGTCAACATAATTACACATTTCTTCATCCAGTAATATCATTGACAGTAGTAGAAGCTTCTTTTTCCTAACCATAGAGCCCGCCATCTTTCTTTGCTCGTGTAGTAGTTCCCAGGTGTCCTTAGTGATTTCAGTGATTTTTATACCTCAATCCGCTTTGTGTGCACCAGCTTGCGTACTGTCCCTGCAACATGCGCCAGTATGCTGTGCACACGAAGGGGCTTGTCCCCGCTTCATGTCCCCGCATATGTCCCCTAGTGTGTGCCGGCCTTAAATTTTTACAAAGTTCTACTGAATAGATAGAGAGTTTGTCTCAGGTGAATTTATTACACGAAAGACAACACTCACGAGTCAAGAGATCTCAAGAGGAGGAAGTGAAACATGAAAATTTCGTTTTATGAGTTGATAAGTTCAATTGGCCACCGTAAAGAGATTCAAAAGATGACGTTTATTAACTGAGTTGATAAGTTCAATTGTCCACCGTAAAGAGATTCAAAAGATGACGTTTATTAACTGAGTTGATAAGTTCAATTGTCTACCGTAAAGAGATTCAAAAGATGACGTTTATTAGTAACTTAGTTGATAAGTTCAATTGGCCACCGTAAAGAGATTCAAAAGATGACGTTTATTAACTGAGTTGATAAGTTCAATTGTCCACCGTAAAGAGATTGAGAAGATGACGTTTATTAACTGAGTTGATAAGTTCAATTAGCCACCGTAAAGAGATTCAAAAGATGACGTTTATTAACTGAGTTGATAAGTTCAATTGTCAGGGACCGCGCAGAGGGAGGGGCTGGGGGGGCTTTAGCCCCCCCACTTTTTTGCAAGAATAAAAATAAATTAAACAAAAAATAATTTAACAAAAGTAACGGAGTGAAAAATTATAAAAAATCGTTAATTCGAAAGTGACCATAGTTACTGGCAAAGACAAACGCGCAGATAAATAGACAGAATGAAGCATTAGTCGTTACAATTGTAAAATATTTTTTCGCTTCTAACCTAGCAGAGGTAAACGTCTTTTAAATGGCTTCTTTTTCCTGCGGACCTCTCAGGAAAACGCGTTGTTGTTTTGTAACATTAATATCATTCACTAAATTATTTTCAGTTACCGTTTTGTTTTGCGGTGTAAATATTTTGAATGAATAATTAAACAATTATTGAACTCGGCTTTCGTATGATATGAAGATATACAGATCTCGGGGGGTCGATCTGCATAACTCTTCATATCATACTCAGCCTCTTGCAATAATTGCTGAGTAATTATACAGCGTTGAGTTCAAGGCAGCTCAAGCAAAATCGTTGGATTTCTGGCTTATTTATAGTAATTAAAGGTTGATATCAGTAGTATAACATAACAATCTATGATATTTCAATTTAGTGATGGTGAATTTTCAGACACGATAACAACATCACTGAAGATGTGGAAAAAAATCAATAGTTTTATCGTTATAATAGCATTCTCCGTCACTTTGGAGAAATTGAATAGAAATCCACAAGCATGCCCCCCGTACGTCCATCGTAAAGAGATTGAAAAGATGACGTTTATTAACTGAGTTGATAAGTTCAATTGTCCATCGTAAAGAGATTCAAAAGATGACGTTTATTAACTGAGTTGATAAGTTCAATTGGTCACCGTAAAGAGATTGAAAAGATGACGTTTATTAACTGAGTTGATAAGTTCAATTGATCACCGTAAAGAGATTCAAAAGATGACGTTTATTAACTGAGTTGATAAGTTCAATTGTCCACTGTAAAGAGATTCAAAAGATGACGTTTACTTAACTGAGTTGATAAGTTCAATTGTCCACCGTAAAGAGATTGAAAAGATGACGTTTATTAACTGAGTTGATAAGTTCAATTGTCCACCGTAAAGAGATTCAAAAGATGACGTTTATTAACTGAGTTGATAAGTTCAATTGTCCACCGTAAAGGGATTCAAAAGATGACGTTTATTAACTGAGTTGATAAGTTCAATTGTCCACTGTAAAGAGATTCAAAAGATGACGTTTATTAACTGAGTTGATAAGTTCAATTGTCCACCGTAAAGAGATTCAAAAGATGACATTTATTAACTGAGTTGATAAGTTCAATTGTCCACCGTAAAGAGATTCAAAAGATGACGTTTATTAACTGAGTTGATAAGTTCAATTGTCCACCGTAAAGAGATTCAAAAGATGACATTTATTAACTGAGTTGATAAGTTCAATTGTCCACCGTAAAGAGATTCAAAAGATGACGTTTATTAACTGAGTTGATAAGTTCAATTGGTCACCGTAAAGAGATTCAAAACATGACGTTTATTAACTGAGTTGATAAGTTCAATTGTCCACTGTAAAGAGATTCAAAAGATGACGTTTACTTAACTGAGTTGATAAGTTCAATTGTCCATCGTAAAGAGATTGAAAAGATGACGTTTATTAACTGAGTTGATAAGTTCAATTGTCCATCGTAAAGAGATTCAAAAGATGACGTTTATTAACTGAGTTGATAAGTTCAATTGTCCATCGTAAAGAGATTCAAAAGATGACGTTTATTAACTGAGTTGATGAGTTCAATTGTCCATCGTAAAGAGATTCAAAAGATGACGTTTATTAACTGAGTTGATAAGTTTAATTGGTCACCGTAAAGAGATTGAAAAGATGACGTTTATTAACTGAGTTGATAAGTTCAATTGTCCACCGTAAAGAGATTCAAAAGATGACATTTATTAACTGAGTTGATAAGTTCAATTGTCCACCGTAAAGAGATTCAAAAGATGACGTTTATTAACTGAGTTGATAAGTTTAATTGGTCACCGTAAAGAGATTGAAAAGATGACGTTTATTAACTGAGTTGATAAGTTCAATTGTCCACCGTAAAGAGATTCAAAAGATGACGTTTATTAACTGAGTTGATAAGTTCAATTGTCCACCGTAAAGAGATTCAAAAGATGACGTTTATTAACTGAGTTGATAAGTTCAATTAGCCACCGTAAAGAGATTCAAAAGATGACGTTTATTAACTGAGTTGATAAGTTCAATTGTCCACTGTAAAGAGATTCAAAAGATGACGCCATTAACTGAGTTGATAAGTTCAATTGGCCACTGTAAAGAGATTCAAAAGATGATGTTTATTAACTGAGTTGATAAGTTCAATTGATCACCGTAAAGAGGTTCAAAAGATGACGTTTATTAACTGAGTTGATAAGTTCAATTGTCCACTGTAAAGAGATTCAAAAGATGACGCCATTAACTGAGTTGATAAGTTCAATTGGCCACTGTAAAGAGATTCAAAAGATGACGTTTATTAACTGAGTTGATAAGTTCAATTGCCCACCGTAAAGAGATTCAAAAGATGACGTTTATTAACTGAGTTGATAAGTTCAATTGATCACCGTAAAGAGATTCAAAAGATGACGTTTATTAACTGAGTTGATAAGTTCAATTGGTCACCGTAAAGAGATTCAAAAGATGACGTTTACTTAACTGAGTTGATAAGTTCAATTGTCCATCGTAAAGAGATTGAAAAGATGACGTTTATTAACTGAGTTGATAAGTTCAATTGGTCACCGTAAAGAGATTCAAAACATGACGTTTATTAACTGAGTTGATAAGTTCAATTGTCCACTGTAAAGAGATTCAAAAGATGACGTTTACTTAACTGAGTTGATAAGTTCAATTGTCCATCGTAAAGAGATTGAAAAGATGACGTTTATTAACTGAGTTGATAAGTTCAATTGTCCATCGTAAAGAGATTCAAAAGATGACGTTTATTAACTGAGTTGATAAGTTCAATTGTCCATCGTAAAGAGATTCAAAAGATGACGTTTATTAACTGAGTTGATGAGTTCAATTGTCCATCGTAAAGAGATTCAAAAGATGACGTTTATTAACTGAGTTGATAAGTTCAATTGACACCGTAAAGAGATTCAAAAGATGACGTTTATTAACTGAGTTGATAAGTTCAATTGTCCACCGTAAAGAGATTCAAAAGATGACGTTTATTAACTGAGTTGATAAGTTCAATTGACCACCGTAAAGAGATTGAAAAGATGACGTTTATTAACTGAGTTGATAAGTTCAATTGTCCACCGTAAAGAGATTCAAAAGATGACGTTTATTACTGAGTTGATAAGTTCAATTAGCCACCGTAAAGAGATTCAAAAGATGACGTTTATTAACTGAGTTGATAAGTTCAATTGTCCACCGTAAAGAGATTCAAAAGATGACGTTTATTACTGAGTTGATAAGTTCAATTGGTCACCGTAAAGAGATTCAAAGGATGACGTTTATTAACTGAGTTGATAAGTTCAATTGGTCACCGTCAGAAAGAGATTGAAAATATGACGTTTATTAACTGAGTTGATAAGTTCAATTGTCCACCGTAAAGAGATTCAAAAGATGTCGTTTCGAGCGCTCTTGACTGAAAAGGAAAAAAAGAGAGAGGACAATATTATTGTTAACAGGCCAGGTTCCCATTGAAAACCGACTTGTGACGACGTTGCTCCCCTGTCAAAAAGATCTTTAAGATATAAGCTAGTAGAAGGTCTAGTGCAAAACGTTTCCATGAACAGCATTAATGATAAACAAGAAATAAACTATGCACCGCCTGCTGAATCCATTTAAACAAGTCAGTTATGTTCGTCTAACTTGAGTATCAGGCTTCCTTTGGAAGAGGGCCTCTGTAAAGAACTACAAAAGATTGGGGCCCGTGACTTAATTGATCCATTCAGTGATCTGATTGGCTAATGACAAATCGGCGCCATTTTGGATTCTCAAGTCATTTTCCATCAAAATGTGTTGTTGGTTTGATGGCAACACGAAGTGTGTTCGTTTTGGTCAATTTGTTTGGTCGCAGTTTTGTCGATAAGGGACACTTTTTTCTATCCTAGTTGTTCCCGATGTAACAAGAAAGTTCATGCTCGAGATGATGAAGCAAAGATGTGAGTATAACGCGGCTTAAGCTTAAAGCTAAGACTTTTGTTTTCTCCCCGGTAACTTCACTTCAAATTATATGAACCCTTTTCAGGAATACAATACAGAGGATCCCCTTTACTCCTTTACAAAATCCAGTCACGAAAAAGCAAAAACATCGGAGCTTTTCACGCGTTTATACGGCCGTTGACAAAACCCGGATCGGATCGGATCGGATCAACCCTCTGTAACTCACTACAGATCCGGTCCGATCCGATCCTGGTTTTGTCAACGGCCCGTTTATACGGATAATTCTGCACTTTTTATCAATGTTAAGCCCCAGGGAGGGGGGGGAGGTTACCCAGGGGGATTTTGGCATAATTTTGACATTACTCGACGCCCCCAGGGTAGGTAATTTGGATGCAAATACTGAAATGCTACAAATTAAAAAACAGTAACTATGTTATCCCGGGGATGTGATTGTGACATTCTTTGGTGGCTGAGGCCCCGGTTGTTCAAAAGGCAGACAGTGCTATCCACCGGATAAATCACTATTCAGTGAATAAGTATTAAAAAAATCAGTTGTGTTATCCACTGGATAATGCTATCCACATTTTGAACAACCTGGTCCAGAATGTCAATTCCAAAATCACCTGATCGGCATGAGTCTGTCCCACATAACATTGATAGGTGCATTACAAAAGTCTTTCACATTTAGGGGTGATGAATGGTAAATCCGAGACTCGCCAAGACGCCGAGACCCTTGTTTCAAAATCCGAGACCGCGACTGCAGCTACGTTATAAAATCCGAGCCCGAGACCCAATGCAGGAAAAAACTGAGCTCGAGACTCAGTGCTAAAAATATCCAAATCACCTATCAAACATCAAACAAGGATGAAGAATGAGAATGCTTGACAAAAGTATCTAAGACTCCGAGACTTTAAGGAAAAAAATCTGAGACTCCGAGACAGAAAAAGCACCAGCCAAACGAGACTTTGAGACTTAAAACAAAAACTGCCGAGATTTCGAGACCGGACCAAAATTTTCCGCGACCCATGATTTTGAAGGTACCATTCGCCACCCCTACATTTCACATTAAGATCAAGGAAATTTTGAATCTCCAGATCACGCATTTTCTCTTTAAGATAAGTTGCACATGACAAAAATGTGATAAATTATGTATTAAATGAAACCAGGTTGAAAGTGACCACAACGCAGAAAACAAAGACAATGAAATGATTTATAAATCATGCTTAATTCAGCACTTGATTTGCATGACTTGTCATGCAGCTGCTTTTATTAGACAAGTAAAAAAATCCATTCACAAATAGGTCTAAGATCTTGATGTTAAATTTTATCAATCCCAATTAAGAAGAGTGAACCTCAATCACAATAGTGCCTAGTATTGTGTTTTGCCTTGTTCTACAAAGAGTTTCAACACAATAGACTGAAGCAATTGTCAATCTTCTTGGGCGACTCAGTTCAAATAATTATACATTTTTAGGAGCAGTTCTGAAAGTCACCCACCCAAATGGTGATTGCTGTCAAAATGAAGTTTCCAATCCTGCTGTAATCACCAGACATTCCAACTCTCCTGATAAAATCTAAGGTGTACCATCTCCTGCTTTCCTGATTTGTAAAAAAAAAACTTAATTTCTATTTTCTAACGACCTTTTTAACAAAATCAGGGTGAAATCTCAAAGCAATTATTTAAGCAATACTGAAATTGAAAATTCAGCCTTGAAATTCTTATTGAAACTACAATACTTGACCGTATAAACATCAATTTGCCAACTGCGACAAACTCCCAATGAATTCACTATTGCTCACAAGTCCCAACTACCAACAGTGTGCTGCTCTGAAGCAAGAATTGGATTTTCCGTTGGGTGTCTGGGACTACAAAAAAGGTACGTGTACAGTCACACACCCCTATCCCCCACCTGTGAGTATAACTGAGTCTCCCTATTATTAGTATTTCATGGTAATGTTGGAATGTCTGTTTATCATGCTACACAATGTGATTGTTATGAATCTTTCCAGCATTCAGTGTCTTAAATTTGAAAAAATTCTGAATATTCAGTGCTTGTGGGAGGTAAATTATTTTTTTCTTTTTATAGCTTGTGGTGTGAAGGATGCCATGAGGAGTACAGTGCAGAGAGTGTATAATAGACTTAATCAGTTCTGTTTTGAGATTTAAAAAAAAAGCTATCAAATGAATGGTCATTTTTCTTTTATTTAATTTATAGCTTATGGTGTGAAAAATTAAGGATGCCATGAGGAGTACAGTGCTGAATATAAAATTATTAACAATATTCTTCCAACAAAAGTTAGTCTCTTTAAAGGGGCATTGTCACGCAGATTTTGCTGTGTTTTGGTCAAAATACACTAAATATATGACAAAGCACCTTTCCTCAAACATAAAATTGCTTTTAGAACACCAAGAAGATAATATCAATTGTGATTTCTTCAAGGAAGAACAAACCATTGGGAGGAACTTAAAATAACTGGCCAATTTTTTCAAGTTGCAATCCATTTCCATCCTGGCCATCCGCAGCCAAAGATAACAAATACTAGTTTCTGTGCACTGGTAGAGTATTTGTTAACAAAACTGGACCATTATTTTAAGGTTTCCATTCAAACAAATATGTTTTTTGGCTTTTTAAAGTGATACTAAAAATAGGTGACAGTATCCCTTTAAAGCTAAAATATCCGATAATGATATTATGTCCTCAATGTCTCACTGACAGGCATTCCTTAGATCACATGTTTTTGCACTGCCCTTCAACTTTGTCATTTTTGAGCTCATTTCAAAACTGGTGGGCCAGTAAAACTAAAGAAAACATCACATTATCAAAAAGCATGATTCTATACGCGCGGAATAGTTAATAATATGAAGTAAAAGTACTCTGAACTATTTGCTTCTCATCGTGAAGTACTCCATATATAATAGTTGCTTACACAATAAAAAAATCTGCATTCCTAACAGACAATATTAATAACTAGTAAGTATACAACGAGAAATAGCTGTTCAAAACAACGAACTTGCAAGGTTTAATGATATATATATGGAAATCTTTTGTAATTTCGTTCTTCTTCTTTTATTTTTTTTTTTTCATGTATGTCTACTTCTTAAATGCTAATATTGTAAACTTTTTTTTCCTTTCATTTCTGTAATAAATAAGTATTTGTAATTATTGAATAATTAAAAAAAATGCCATGAGGAGTACAGTGCAGAGAGTGTATAAAATTTAATAGACTTAATCAGTTCTGTTGTGAGATTTAAAAAAAAAATGCTATCAATGGTCATTTTTCTTTAATTATTTAATTATTTTATAGCTTATTGTGTGAAGGATGCCATGAGGAGTACAGTGCAGAGAGTGTTGAGTACCGGACGGGTACAAGATCAGTGTGGTGGCATTAGACAGAACACAGCTGGCACAAATCACAGTGTTTGACAGCTGTTTGGACAGGTTCTTTGGAACATCTGCCACAAACTTTGCAAGGTTTGATTTGACCTTATTTACCTGCACTTTAAAGGGCCTTTTGTTCAATTTATTTTAATTTTTATATAGTACATGAAAAATGCTGAAAAAGAATGAAAAATTGCATCCAATTTTACCTGATTCAATAATTATCAAACTTGTTTAAACCAAAGGACAAGTCCTACAGTGTAGGTCAACATTGGTCCACTGCATCTGCATTTGTTGAACATTATAGGCATGATGATCACAGTTAGCCTGGATGTGATTCGTTTTATCACCAGTACCCATTTAATATACTCAATGGATCTACAGAAAATATGGAGCAAAGTTTCTTGTCTAAGTCAAGATTACAACACAATGTCAGAGACCAGGACATGGTTATTAGAAAGCCAATAAGCGCTGATCCAGGATTACATGTAAATCATAACTGAGGATTTTATTTCTCTTGTTCCAAAATGTTTTCATGAGCTACTTTAAAGCTAGAGTTTAAGATTCATGAATCAAAGTTGAAACTGAAGGGCAAAAATTCTTGAGAAAAATTTTCGTTGATTAGTTACAGTGTATTTTACTGGATTCAAAATTGATGCTAATCCTGAGGTTAGCTTAATTGCACTTTGAACAGCTGTAGCCCAGGACATGCCAACCACCAACCCTCGGGTTGTGATTCAAGACACTAACCACTTGAGACCATGCCTCCACATGGCAGGCAGACTGCAGGAGAATTCATAATTATATCAAAATTATCTGAAATTTGCATGTTTGAAATTCATTTGAAAGTCTTAAAAATCTTCTTTTTTTTTTCAGGTTAATTCTTTGTGAATGATCAAAACTTTGATCCACTCCACATCCCATGGAGTCATCTTCTGAACTAAGCAGTAGAGAGAAGACTGTTTTGTGGGATCTTTACTCCAGTTTGGCTTCAGAGTTTATTCACCCAGAAGAACAATTAACTCAGAAATTGCTCGTAATTCTCCTTTTCATCTCAAAAACATTGTCAAGAAACAGAGTGCCTCAGAGAACAAAAGCTGCTGCCAGCCTGAAGGATTACCCAGGCTTCTTGCTTGTCAAATATTACCCTGTTTTTCTTCTGGTCAACAAAACCCCACAGTGCTTCAGATATTGAATGAATATTTACAGAGGTTACATAGAAACACACTTCAGTCATTCAGTCTAAAAATCTCTCAGGGGCAGTCAGCACTCACCACTCGTGGATCACTCTCAGACTCAAGCAAGTTACAAACCAAGTTTTACTACAAGTTGTGGATCTCTTCAAGGAATTAAAGCATCTCTCATGTGCTGTTCTCCACAAGAATTATGTTCAATAATCACACCTCTTGTCCTGACAGGCTCATTACAACCTTCCCCTGGTTGCATTCAGATGCACGAGAAGACTGACAAGGATTAAGTTGGATCTCATCAACATCTCCATCTGGGTCTTAAAGGTTAGTATTTTCCTTTTCATGGTTAAATTTTAGAAAACAAGGGAAATAAAAATTGAAGGGCTGATGGGATAATGACCTGTTTAATTTTGGCATATTCCACTCAGAAATTGTGGGGATTTTTAGCCAAAAAAGCATTTTGTTGCTCTTATAAAATAATGGCTGGTTAATGTTACAGTTGTAGTTGTAGTTGAAGTAAAAGAGAGCCACTTAGCCGGACCAAAAAATTCCACATCGTCATATATAGGGTGCTTACATGTATGAATAAAAATGTACAGGTTCCCTCTGGATACTTGCCATTTTGCTGAATAGCCCATTTGTTTACTTTATTAGCTTATTATAGGAAATTAACAATGCACGTTCACAATGCGAAGAAAATTTACGTTACACTAAATTAACGCGAATTTTTCAAAAGTTAGGTTTAAATTCATTTTTAAATTAACTTGAATTTTTCGATAAGCATCTTGCTTTATTTACTGTGATTTTCATAGTTCTGCAAACTGGAACTTTACATTTCTGAACGCCAAACTGCGTTTTGGCTTCCGTCAATAAAACTTTCCAAGACAAGTGCACGGATGTTTCTGAGTTTTTTTTGAAAGCCGAAAATTTGGTTTTGAAGCCTAACTAGACCCTTTCAATTCAAAAGATCTACATGTATTTTATAAAGCGAATATCTGGAACTTCTTTTTACCCTGAAGAGAAACTCAGCTGAACAGCATTTTGTTAGTTTTTCCTCTCAAACGTTTCACTGGGACGTATTTTAAACAGATTATGTACTTATTGACTGGGTGGGAGGGACGGATGGGAAAATATTTGGCTTGAGGTCATGGCGTATGGACCAAGCGCAGCAAGGTCCGTGCGCCATGACCGAGAGCCAATTTTTTTTCCATCCGGCCCGACCTAACTTAGTCAATAAGTATTTTATCATATGACCAATTTGGAGACAAAATTACTTGAAATTTTAACGCGCAAGACCGTCTGCTTTTCTAGTAGGGCTGTACGCCTTTTTCCAGCCCCGCTCACGCAAATGTGTACGGCCCTCATACAGGACTTTCATCAATGGTTTTGCAAAGAAAAGGTTCGCAGGGCCTTACGGGTCATATGATAAGTTGTGTTATGTACTATGTAAAAGTAAAAATGAAATATGCATAGATCCATGTAACAATACAAAAATATAATCATTTATTTAACCTTGTGGTGCTAAACTACATGTAAACACAATAATATTCTCATTTTAAAAAGACATTATGCAACTAAATAAGCATTCAAACAGTCAATTTAAAATATTTACAACATAGAAAAATGTTGTTACTCAAATCAAGACTAACAAAAATTAATATATTCATGCAGTGCTAAGGATCATTTTACATTCTTATTAAAAAACAGCCCCAGACAATGCAACCAAATATTAATAAATGTCTGACATAATCATTAACCAACAGTGTACTTTCACTCCCAGAGTCAATTATGGAGACATCCAGTTATAGTTTCAACTTTTGAGTCTGTGGACGAAATCCTATGGTGTGACCATGCATTCAAGTGAAACGTCTTCAGCAGTACTTTGCATGGTACCATTTGTTCTAACTTTTGAGTCTGTTGATGAAATCATATGGTGTGACCATTCAAATGAAACCTCTTTGGCAGTACTTTTGCATGGTACCATTTGTTCTAACTTTTGAGTCTGTGGATGAAATCATATGGTGTGACCATTCAAATGAAACCTCTTCAGCAGTACTTTTGCATGGTACCATTTGTTCTAACTTTTGAGTCTGTTGATGAAATCATATGGTGTGACCATTCAAATGAAACCTCTTCAGCAGTACTTTTGCATGGTACCATTTGTTCTAACTTTTGAGTCTGTGGATGAAATCATATGGTGTGACCATTCAAATGAAACCTCTTTGGCAGTACTTTTGCATGGTACCATTTGTTCTAACTTTTGAGTCTGTGGACGAAATCCTATGGTGTGACCATAGTTATCCCAGAAGAAGAACGACAATTCGCTAAAACAAGGACAGTTTTTTTTCATTGTTTAAACTGCCGGCCATCTAACACTTGAAAGATCCAAGAATATCAAATTAAACAAACTGTAGTAGGAAGTAGTCACTCAAGTCCAGGATACACAATATTGATTTAGCGACTCCAGCTTCGTGACTGCTTATCAAGCTCCGAAGAGCTTTCTTTAATTCATAACTTGATGGTTTCACAGCTGTGGCTGTCACAATGCGAAATCGGGTGCGAAAAAACTCAAGACATTGGAAGTCTTTAATAACATTCCACTGACTGGCGTCTGCTACAGCAAATATCAAATCATATATACTTAAGAACAAAGTGAACTCGATCGCCTCAAAAATGTATAAAAACACGCATTCATAAACCAAAATTTCCTAAACAAAACGCCCAAATTTTCAAAAGGATTTAAAATTATTGCTTCTACCAATCTGCCACACGTACGTAAAATAACAAACTGAGTTATTTTTTGTTTGAATCGCTGGAGTATTATATTTACTTGCCTTTCTTAAAAACAGTTACAGTGTCGTTGCCTGTTTTCTTGACATCTAAATATTTAAAATATTTTGATATTGGATACACATTCTCAGAACCACATATTGGACCCGTGAAACAGCCTTTGTTATCACACTGAAGCTTCTCATTCATAACATATACTCTCTTAGTTAGTGATAAACAGCCTTTCCATGTGTACTTCCCACCGGGCTTGATTAGCTCAGCACTCGCTTGGAAGCTTTTAACATGCTGTTGAAGTTGTTCTGCTTCTGCTTGGGTGATCTTCAACGCTGTAGCCAGGCCCGTACCGGTCATGCCTGTAACTACAGCTGCTACCGACCATTGAATAGCTGTCAAACCGGCTACCGTGGTGGCTGTTACTCCCATGATTATACCCTCCTCGGCCATAATCAGTGCTCCTCCTCCGGCAAGCACACCTCCTACTCCGGCGGTAGCAGCCAATGCTGCTAAACTCGCTCCTCCGGTTAGGAACGTCAAGACACCAGCCACTGTAACAGTTAGAACATCCCAGTTGACTCCATGAGTGATCCAGACGTCGTATTCAGTATCGTTCAGGATTGAACAAGATGAGCCCATGTTTAAAGTTGAATTAAAAGCCGCTTGAGCTGTTTGTCTGTTAGAAATTCACTGTGCAACAAAAAATAAAAAAAAAGAAACAGAAAAAATGATCCAGAATTATTAGGAAAAGGCTTTAAGTTATGTCATTTAGTGAGTTTTTAATCAAGCAACAAACAAAACCACATGACATATTGTTAATTAAGTATTTCTCAACGCAGAGGGGTAATCACACTTATCCCCAAAGAGGATGCAAATTTAAAAGACTTATCAAATTGGCGACCCATCACGCTTCTTAACGTTGATTATAAAATCGCCTCCAAGGCCATTGCCACTAGAATAGAAAAGGTCCTCCCACTACTTATTAATTCCAACCAGACAGGCTTTGTCAAAGGGCGTTACATAGGAGAAAATATCCGTCTAATAAATGACATTTTAGAACAGACCAAAGCTCAAGACATCCCTGTAATTTTACTTTTGTTAGATTTCAGGAAAGCCTTTGACACGGTGGAATGGGGATTTATCCAAAACACTCTAGATTTATTTAATTTTGGAAGTAATATTAAACAATGGGTGAAGACATTCTACAATAACACCGAGAGCTCTGTTCTTCATAACGGATTCACAACAAATTATTTTAAATTATCTAGAGGTGTTAGACAAGGTTGCCCCCTTTCTCCCTACTTGTTTACATTGGGAGCAGAGATCCTTGCAGCAAGGTTAAGACTGGAGAGGAACATTGAAGGTATTACAATTTTTAAAACAGAGCACAAGATTAGCCAGTTTGCCGATGATACATCTTTATTTCTAAAGAATATTGACTCAATTACCAACGCAATTGAAATACTTCGGCTATTTGGAAACATATCTGGACTCAAACTCAATTTAGGAAAAACCAAAGCAATTTGGCTTGGATCATGGAGGCATAAGGAAAACAAACCTTTAGGATTAAATTGGACGAAGGAGCCTGTGCGAGCCCTTGGAATTTTTATTTCTTACAATGAGCAAGAAAACGATAAGAAAAATGTGGCTAAAAAAATTGATAATCTGAACATCAAACTAGACATATGGAGAGGGCGCAAACTCTCCCTCTTTGGTAAGTGCCTCATTGTTAAAACTCTGGGAATTTCACAAATTGTTTATTCAGCATCCATGCTTGATATCAGCCCGAATGACACCTCCAGAATTAAGAAGTCTATTTTTAGTTTTATCTGGAACAAGAAACCAGATAAGATCAAACGAAACATTATGTGTCAGGACTATACAAATGGGGGGTTGCGGGCCCCCGATCCACATGTTCTATTTAAATCTTTACGGTTATCCTGGATCTCAAGACTATGAGAAATCACAACAGAACCTTGGAAAGCAATTCCATGTCATTTTTTCAAGAAGTATGGTGGTCTAAATTTTCTTCTTCGATGTAATTATGACCACAAGTTTTTAGAGAAATCTGGAATTCCAGCCTTTTATAGGCAAATATTAGCAAATTTTCTGGAACTCAGAAATTTATATCAACATGACAATGGTCAAGACTTGATTCTCTTTAATAATAAAGATATCCTGATTGATGGGAAAAGTTTCTTTTTACAAAAATGGAAAGAAAAAGGCGTCACCTCAATTCAAGACATTTTGGACAATGATGGAAAGTTTCTAACATTTCAATCATTTCAGGACAAATTTAAGATTAAATCTAATTTCCTAAACTACCTACAGGTTATTTCGGCAATTCCCAAACACTTATTATATAAGGCAAAATCTTTAGACAGGCGAGAAAGCCCTATAGCTGATGCAACAACCTTTTCCCTGACGCCGTCACAAATTATTGATCTTTACAAAATGAAATGTACGGACTATTACTGGTTTTACATCAATGGTACTTGCCGCACTGCCACAGGACCCCAAAAATGGGAAAAAGATCTTAAATCAGGGAACATTGATTGGAAAACCAAATTCAAAAATATTGGAAAAATTTGTTGTGGAAACAGATTACGAGAATTTAATTTCAAGTTTCTCCATAGGCTAACTGTTACTCAGAAAGAGCTGCGCATCTATGGTGTAAACAAGGAAAACAGCTGCCCATACTGTAAAGAGCCAGACTCTATTCTCCATACCTTCGTTGAATGCCACTACACTCAAACGTTCTATGTTAAAGTTGTTGATTGGTTTAATGCAAAATTCAACTCTTCTTTTTCTCCAACATCCCAGGAAAAGTTATTAGGAACAGACCTTATTACTTCAAGAAATAATGAGCTTAAACTTAATTATTGTTTACTATTTGCAAAATACTACCTATATTATCAGAAATTGTACCATAAAGACTGTAATATTACTGAATTTGTGGTAAAGTGGGAACAGAAACTTCTTATTGAGAGTCGTCTTAAAAGAAACGTTCTTGTGTGAAATGCTTAACTTCTGCCTTATAATATATAATATGTCTTGTAAGTAATTATTGTATATTTTTATCTAATGGTTTTGTGTTTCGACCGCTCTATTATTTTATTTTTTTTATTATTTTTTATTACTTTATTCCTTGTTAGTAGTATTTCCTCCTTTTTATTTTATGTGTTAAAAAACGCAATGTAGTATGACTTATGTAAGGATAAAAAAAAAATCAAATAAAAAAAAATAAAAAAATAAAAAAAATCTTGTTAATGACTAAGCATGATACAGCGTGCAAAAAAACCTATCCCGGTGATGTATACTGCATTGCTTAGAAAAATAAGGGCCTATTTAGGACTCGATCAACAAAACATTGCTATAATCCTCGTCCGCTTAGCATTACACGATTTTATATTTTGTTTGAGTAAACTATAAATATTATCGAGAGCTTCGCTTTTAGCCCTGGCTAAATCTATATATTACAATGTAGGTCACTCAAGTGGTTTATGGTCAGCCTGGAATTCAGAGTTCCTTAACAGGGTCCTAAAATTACAGAAGCGGGCAGCAGTAGTATTCTCTCCCTCTACAAGAAATGTCAAAAGTTAGCAAATGTTCTACAAACGTGTTCGTAATGGTTTGCCATCTTACTTTAAAAAGCAGGCAAGAGAGAATGAGATGAAGCAGGCTATCATAAATCAATTAGTAAAAATATGAATAGATTAATCGATTAACAAATAAACTATTAAGTAGCATAATTAGTCTTTTAATAATAATAATAATAATTTTAGTAAGTTATTTACACGTAGAATGAGAGATGTTAGAGACATTTATATGCTTAGATTATAGTTTTTAGATTTGTAGATATAAGGTTTCGGTAACTTATTTATTTATTTTATTATTCTTTTTTAAGTTTCGCTTTTGCGCACAGGTTACGCTTTGCGCCCTGTGTTGCTTTTTAACACTGTGCATACAGATAGTTTTACTGCATAATAATACAGGCAGATATTTTGAAGAAAGTCTACTTGGATGGTAACAAGTTATATAAAGTATCTTCTTATTTTTAGGTCGGCTTTCGTATGATATGGAGAATTAAGTAGATCTTGGAGGTTGTTGTCACACCATCATTGAAAGGGAGGTATTCATTAGAGAGATGCATTTAAAATTGAGGAAATACAGTATGAAAAGAAACATTTTAAATTCATGTTTTTTTTCTCAAATCAGTAACTAAAAAGTCTGCATTACATTAACAGTTTTCATAAATTTGACAAAATAACACTTAAGCATGTGTAATATTATAATAATCTAATAAGTAAAAATAGAAAACAAACGTTTTATGGGAAAATTATTTTGAAAAAACAATTTGCTATGAAAATTCGATTGCCATGGTAACGTCGATGTTGACGTACACGTCACGATGACTTAATAATGTTTCCAGATAATTTTTAGGAAAATGCGATAAGTTTGGTAATCATAACTTGATCGGTCTTGAAGTTATTCAACTTTTTCGTGAGAGAAGCCCTGAAAGTCCCCCCCCCCCGGTCCAGGAGTCGTCCTGCCGGTCTCAATAGGGTTAAAGCGAAAAAGACGTGCGAGGGAATGTCATTGTTCGCTGGAAAAGTAAAATTTGATGTAGTTCACGTCTGACATTTTGTTTTGTCGCATGTCCCACAATCTTAAGAGCTTTTTTCAAAATAAAATCAAATGGCGTCTGAGTTCACAGAACCATGTAGAGTTAGTTTAACCTACGAGTATTAAACACATTTGAAGAGTTCCATTTTCGTTTCAGTGAACTATGCTTGCCACCGCAGACAAGTTACTGTGACCCTGTACCTCTGGTATTATTTTTAAATTTGGCCACCCAGCCAAGCAACGTGTGTTACCGAGTTCGTCTGTCAGTTATCTCAAACGTTTTCCGTCGATTATCCACCAATTCATCCAGCGTATTGCCGCGCGTCAACCGAGACATGGTTAACATCAAAGAAAACCCTGAA